>APFE030196698.1:110715-144257 GCA_000404065.3 Pinus taeda
TTGTGCCCTTCAAGAACTTCCCTAGAAGTTCCAAGGGTGCCACACCTAATAGTTTAATTGTGATGCCAAGGGTGCCAAATTGGTCGTGCCCTTCAAGAATTTCCCCCGAAGTTCCAAGGGTGCCACACCACTTGCCCTTCAAGCATCCAGTGACTACGAGGGGAAAGTATAGTGCAACGTCATAGACCACTATCATCTCTTATGTTGCCTGCTATAGTGAGACTAATGGTGCTGGGGATCAAGGAATCTGCCTTGATGCGTGCCCCCCAGTAAAATCCTGATGAGCGACCCAACTTTGGGACCTGCCCTCATGGCATCGTGATCTTCAAGGCGAAGGTGTTTCAGCCCTTCCAGGCCAAGTCACGACGGGAGTGCTAGTGGGTGAGATCAGGGACTCTGTCCCACCCCTCCCATGTAGTTCCATCCACCTGTACAACCCCATCACCCATATGTGAGTCATTCGGCCAAGCAACTAATTTGTGCCTACAACCACTAACATATCATCAGAATATAGATACACATATATAGTAGGTTTCAAAATTGATTTAGAATTTCAAAGATAAAATAATATAAATTTTCATCAAACCAGATGTCCTCAACTCGTCATATGCGAGTGCCTTTGGTGGTTTCCTACCATACTCAATAATCATCAGTAACAAGGTTTCTCAGTGTTAGCCATTATCATAATAACATCATCGCCATCACCTAGTCATTCGCATCATTGTTCATTGTTAACCAGAACTAATGCAAGTAGCTAACATAGGAGACACATCCATCATGGCTATCATCATCATAACATCAATAGAGAGCATACATATCCTTTAGTGCTATCATCATCATAAATTCGATAGAGAACAAACATAACCATTTATGCCACACTCATCATAATATCAATAGAGAACGTGCATAACCATTATTGTTATAATCATCATAATACCAATAGAGAACATACCTAACCATTAATACTATCATGATCATAATGTCAATGGAGAACATACATAAACATCACAACCACTAATATCACAATCACTACTAATAGATTCATGTGTCCGGATCCTCAACTTGAGGTCCTCAAAGAATAAAGTATCTAAGATAATGTCATATTAGGGCCATGAAACTAGAGTGAGCACTACAGTTTTAAAAAAACTGATGAGTTATAAAATTTTGCTTAAAAATAAAATTGTAACATTTTCCAAATACTTTAGGTCAAAGGTCATTATCAAGAACACATACAACATTAAATTCATGGGTAAAATAGCACCTTAATTAGATATAATGTGTGAAAAGAGATGGGACTATGGTTGGGGGGAGTTGAGAGCCTAGTTTACTATGTTCATTTAAATCTTCTGAGGTTTGATTGAATTGGGAGATCAGAATGCTATTGTTATTAGCGGTTTGTTGTAATTTTTACACTACCCATCGGTGTTGTTTAGTTTTCTACATGAGGTTGGGAATATTGAACCCTTTGAAAGTTATGCTTCCCAGTGTCTATTTTGTTTCAGAGGCTACATTCTAGAGTTGCAACATTCATATGGACAATGTAAGTAGAGTTCATGTTCATACTGGAGCCCTATAGAGTAAACACTAAGAGGGTTGTCACTTTGGAAATACAATTCAACAATCTAAGCAACTAAATATATGGTCTTAAAACACACAAATATTTCTTTCAAAACCCACATGTCTTACTTTTAATAACTAAAAGAGAAACGTACATTCTTTAATTCTCAATTTCTAGGTGAGGAAGTAGGTAAATGTAACAACTAACTAGGATGGAAATGCATAATAAATGCTCAACAACAATCAATGACTTACCTTTCCCAAATGACTTGATGAACATTATCCCTTGGTGCAAATCAAAATTAACATACATGCTTCTAAACATTGGGAAAATGTAATTATGTGTCTTTTATCCCAACTAATGCAATATTAGGTACATTGGTACTCCTCCTTGTGTAGGGCATTGACTCAATCAGGGGACTTGATAATCTCAGTGAAACTCCAAAAGGAATTTAATAAGTCCATTGTCAAATCAGAACCTTAAGTATCATAACCCAAGAAATGTCCACAAGACCATAGTCTGCTCAGTAGTGGTGAGGCCTTTGGCACAAAATAACACTTTACCACATAATTCACTATATGTCTGAAGTCTTGGAAATAATATACATGTTTCATGTTTAAATATTCTCTTTCCTTCGATATATTTTAGACTTGCATCTTAATTTTAATCTTTCTCAACACTTATTAATTTTAGATTAATCCTTCTCAATGTATTTTAAATATGGAATTTAGATGAAACTATGCTAATATATTCAAAAACATTCCATCATTTATGCTCAATATATCCACAAATATACATTATTTTCGCGCAACCCTAATTTAAAATCTAGAATTGAAATAAATCTATGCTAGTGTGCCCAAAAAATATGCTATCATGTTTAATCAACTAAATTATGTTTCTTTGTGAGTTGTTTGAGCCTAATTGACCACAAGGTCTACCTTGGCCTTTATTTACACCCCTAATTACTATAAAAATTTCAATCTATACATGACATTATGACTGAACTAAAATAGTTGAAGTTTGAACTCACCCTTATTTGTGATTATCACAATGGAGCATTTGAAGAGATGGTTACTTCCAAAAGGAAGGACATATGATTTTATAATTATCTAGCCCCTCCTTCATTGAATTTGGGCTTTTGGTTTGGTTCTTCTCAAAATCTTATATTGTGATGAACTATTCAAGATCTCCATATTTGGGAAAGTTTAGGAGAAAAGATGCTACATATTTGTTATAGCACCATTCAACACTCTTTTAGTTATGATGCTTTGATATGGCCTTGGGTAGCCCTTTCCAATACAAAATTGATCATTTATTAAAAAAAAAAATTGAATTCTATACGTGACTCTGACCTTGCAAAAGTGCATACACACGATGGTACCATAATACCAAATCCTCATATACGATTTAAAATATGAAAAACTAAAAATATATCCTATTTTTCGGGCAGGGTTTACGGGTTTCACTGCAATTACACCTAAAAGAGCTCATGGCCTAGCTGAATCAACTAATTTATGGTGGTATTTATGCACCTTATGGGAAGGCCTAATGGGAGAAGGAGATAGGATATCGACATTATAGTCATTTTTGTCCCCAAATCAAGTCTGATTTTCCCTATGCCTCCTACACTCCCAGTCATAGGAAACCCTTGTTTCCTTGCATAGATTCTTATCCTTCATTACCTGAAATCCTTTTGCACATGCTTGAGACATGATATTTGAGTCTTGGGATAGATGGATCCAGTGGAAGGTTTCGTTGGTGCCATCGTTGGATCAGGTAGTTTCTATCTACCACTATTTACTGATATTAATAAAGAAGATTTGCCTTGTTCCTGGTATGTGATGATTTCATGTTTTTATTATTCATGTGTCATATATAATGATTTATATGTTGATGCTTGATGATATAACATGTTTATTATGCACATATTTTGAACTACTTGTTATGTATATGCTTATGTTAATCGTGTTGTAGGTATGATCACTTTGGAGGGAGCAGAGGGTTTGGATGCTTCGAGATCAACATCAAACATAGGACCTACGGGTACTCCTATGAAACGCAACTTTGGTAGTTTAAGACCTTCCCCCATGATGAAAGGAACCATCTCCCATCCATCCAAGCTATATAAAACTCTCTTTTTCCCAAGCAAAAGCTAGTTGGAGTTTTTCAGTAACTTTGAGTAATTAGGAACTCATCTATAGCTTGTAGCTTTATAGTGTATGTTTGAGGGAGAATAGTGTGTTTTTGGTTTGGTTTGAGACTAGAGGGAAAGAGGCCTTAAAACTTTCATTGTCGAGGCTATCCCTGAAGTGCTAGCAAAAGGTGGGAACCCAGAGACATCAAAGGAGACTAACAACGTCAAGGCACTGGTTGTAATCTCTTTCTGATTTATATAAATGAAACTATTGATTGATTTCCTACATGAAGTGTCATCTTACATCTTTATGGCTTAATGTTCCTTGACTTATTAAGTAGGCTGAATATAATATTATATACTATCATGTTTGTTGTTGTTGTTGTTTGCTTGTTTCAGGTAATCGAAGGAAGGAAATAGAAGATAGATGATGTGAGGAAGCAAGATCATCACCAAGAAGAATAGTGTTCTAAGAGGTAAGCCCTCTTAATTGATTCTAGCTTAAGGAGATTTTCCATAGATTGTTTGTTTTTTTGCTAGACCCACTCTCTCCAGCTAGAGGAATTGTTTGTGTCCACACTGAGAATTTACCTGCACCATAAATTGGCGACCATACTGGGGAGTCAATCCTTCTATTTGATTGATTGCCATTTTATGGTTTTGTGTGAACTTTTTTAGTATCACCATTTCCCTTTAGTGTTCTCTGTTTTGCTTGGTTTACTACTTTGAGCCTGAAATTTACAGTGGCAAGTCTGGTTTTAGCCCTTGATTTTTTTTTTCGTTGAATCCTTGCTGAGCACATTAATTTTTATGGCAGTCATGCCGATCTACATGAATTTCTCAAAAATAGTCACACTGACCCCCTTCTAGCACATGTTGTCAATTAGGTAGTCGCATCAATTTCTGTAGGTGAAGATCAAAGTTTACCTTAGATCATAGCCAGTGTGTGTTTCCCTTCTGATTATCTCTCAGCTTGTTTTGACTGTGCTATCCCTAGCTAGAAAGCTCTTTAATCTTGGTTTTTATGCTTGGTTGATATGCAACTTCTTCACTTGGTTTCTTGAGTTCCTGGATGGTGTATTACCCTAGGGAATCTAGATCATCACCCATTCACTTGTTTGCATGCTCAAAAAGTCAAGTCGATAGTCAAATTTTCTCCTTGCATTTCATTTGATTAGTCCTTTTGTTGCTTTGATTTCTGTTTAACAAGTTTGAAAAGTTTCATTTGGTGTTTGAGAGTCTCTTTTTGGGCATAGATCACATTGCCCATCTTGTTTTTGGTTGATTCTTTGCTCCATTAGTTTGAAAGGAATTATCTTTTGCGCTTTATGTTTTCTTGTGATAGATCATGTTGGAAATGTTTCATTGAATTGTTTGTGAAAGATTCATTCCGTCATTTCATTGAAAAATACATAATTATAGTTTGATGAATCAATATATTATGTTAGTTAGCATCATTGAAGGATAGAGTTGCATCGTCACTTGCATTGAAAAAAAATGAATTTTACTTACTAGTGAAAGGGATACTTGAAGTGCATTTGATAGGAAAGTTAGGAATTGGAAAGAGTTTTTTCATCCTTTTGTTTTCAAAAGAGAAATAGTGAAAAGGTCATTTTGCTTTCAATTGCTTATTTTGTTGCATTTGAGTGTGTTTTCTACTCTCATTAGTGTAGACAATTCATCGAATTGAATGGGTTTTGTCTCATTTAGCTACATATAGGTGTTTTTCGAGTCACATCGATAAGGCCTGGAAACTGAGACATAATTTCAAGATAAACTATAAAATGTACTAAGTTAACCTAAGGTGCATTTGAAATCGAACGATCACATTTTAGAAGGTCTAGGCTAGAGACTTGTTCCAACGTCTTAAAACCTAGTAGTTGTTGTTCGCTTCGGCACTAGACAACGCTAGTATGGACTTGTGCTCCCCGTAATGTCGAGTATATAAAGGGAGACCCCACTAGGTTGCAATCCTTTATCCATAGGAGGCCTAGTCTGCTGCCTCATAAACATGATACACTGAACACAACATTCGGGGAGATTCCCTGCTCGTACTTCTTGGTTCGCTGGGAGGTATTATGTAGTTCACAGTTAACTAGTAATCCTTTTTACCTAGATCATCCTGAGTAGTCATTTTGATCTTTTTGACTCCCTAAATATAAAATATCACCCAAGCACTTGTCCTTTCGAGCTCGTTTCAAACTGAAAGTGATAAAGTCACCTTTGCTTCTTTCTCGACTCTTAAAACATGAAAGAGCATCGGTTTGTTTTTGCATCTTAAAAAATTATTACCCATAATCTTATAACATTCTTGTTAGTCTTTTCTAGACCACATCATGAGAATACCTTTAAATACATTTTAAATCCCTTGAAATCAATTTATCATTTGGTTACTTGAGACAAAATCATTGTGGCTGAACCAATTGGTTCGCCTAGTTCCTCTTCCTCTCCTCCGTCTGAAAGATTGTGTGAGGAGACTTTTCCTGAATTGCCACAATTGCTTGAGGACCACAGTATTGAGCTTGGAACTGTTTTGAGTATTCAACCTTTTTCATCTCATCGCCCCCCTTCAGATACTGGGTCACTTTTTTCCATTGGCCCAGAATCTCTAGATAATCCTATCCAGACTCTTGAGACTCCGCCGACCTCTGAAGGTTAACTTGGATTGGTTGTTTATCCTCTGAATCCTTTGTTTGATCCTGTTGTGATATCACCTTAGCGTCCGTACAATCTGTATGATCAGTCAGATATTCCTTTGGAATTATCCCCTCAAAAATCTTCAGTAGTCTATTGTCACCTGTTTTCACCCATGGAATCAGAAGGCGAAATCCCAGTCTCCTCTCCGGGTCACTCAGAGGTTTCCACTCCACGCGCAGTCGAGAAGCAGGAATATCCTTTCCCTCCTGAAGGTTTCCCTTACATGGGAAGAATTCCAACAAATGTTCATCCTAAGTTACTGCGTTATTACGTGACTTTAGCTCAGTTGGTTTCAGGCATGCCTACTGCCTCATCATTGTATCACAACCCTATTTAAGCATCTAGCACTATGCCTACCACAGGTCTGTTCATACAAAATCTGACCTCCCAGCAGACGGTGATTTGCGTAGTTACTTCAATCCCAGTGCAACTCACCATTCCAAATCCTCTTGTTTCGTCAATTCAAGTAACCCGTCCTGTTCAACCGACGATCTCGAGTCATGTCGATGTCAGTTCTTCAATCCCTCTAGTAAGTGGGCAAGCTGTGCCACTGCCTAGGGGGTAGAGTCCGAATGTTTCTATGATGTCTAGCACAACCAATGTGAGTGGCTCACAACCTCACATGGTTGGGATGAACCAACCCTCTTCGGGTGCCATTTCAAATCGTTCTGGTCCTACTAGATTAAGTAATGTCCAGTACCAACAACCCAATGTTGGTCCATCTGGGTTAAGTCATGTCCAATACCAACAACTCAATGTTGGTTCGTCTGGGTCAAGTCACGTCCAGTATCAACAACCTAATATGGTTCAAGGTTAGTATCAACCTCCTTATGTTCCATATGGTTCACAAGCAATGGCTAATCTGCCATACATCCCTCAGCCTAGACCTTATGTCCAACGTAGTCTTTTCGTGAGCCTAGTGGGTATGGTGAGATAGAGTTCAAAATATTTCAAGTTGTCATTCTAGGAACTGTTCAAGTACCTTTGCAGCATCAAGGGAAGCTCCTGCAGTAGCAAGGGAAACCTTCATTGCAACAAGAGTCATGCATGCAACAGAAAGGGGCATCCATGCAACAACAAGGCCAGATGATGCCACAGTAGGGACAACAGCAACAACTGCAGGGGAAACCCTCACAACAGTTGCAGAAAACCATGTAGTTGCAAATGCAGTATGCACCACAATCCTCCTAGCCTATGCCTTTGCAAGGTCAACCTCTGTAGCCGTAGGTACAGCCTTTACAGCTGCAAGGTCAATCCTTACAACAACAAGGTTAACCTGGGTAGCAAAAAACCTTATACTCATATCAACAGTGTCAGCTCTTACAAGGGCAAGGCCAGGGTCAAGTCCTGTAGCAGTAGGCGTAGAATCCTTACGTCCAAGGGAACAGGTTCAACATACTTTTTTCCAAGGAAAACAAGTCCAAAATCCTTATGTTTAGGGAAAACAAGTGCAAAATCCTCATGTCCAAGGGAATTAGGTCCAAAACCATTTCGTCCAGGGGTAGTAGGACCAAAACCCTTATGCTCAGGGACATAAGGTGAAAAATCTATATGTCCAAGGTCAACAGGCTCAACAAACTTTTAACCAGTATGTTGCTTATCAACATCCTCTAGCTGGATAGTTCCAAGGCTTTCAAGGTCATAATCCTCCCTATGGGCAAGGTAACCTACAGTGGGGGAAAAGTTAAATGCCTTATGGACCAAGTCCTCTACTTTGGGGACAAAATCCTTACTAGCAGGGATGGGCCCCACTAGTTGGGCCCCCTTATCAACCTCAAATGTCTTCCAATACTCAATTTCCATTCTTGGCTACGCTGGAATTGCCAGATGTGATTAGACTCATGAATGACCCGATCCATCATTCACCATACTGGCCTCCAGTTTTGTCCAAGATTCTGAGCAATTTTCCAAAGTTTATAGGAAAAGCGATAGAAGATCCTCAAGTACACGTGATGACATGTCACCTGTAATGCTCCTCGAATTCCTACATGACTCCATTCGTCTTTGTCTTTTCCAATGAACTCTTACAAGGGCTACAGCCAAATGGTATATTGAGCTACCTCAGAATACATTTCATGACTTTAACACTCTTGCCATGGCCTTTCTCACACATTTCCAGCTACCGGTTTTCTATGAAACTGGCACCCATTTATTAACGTTGCTCAATTAAGACACTGCGAATCACATCTCCGATCACATTCGTGAATGGAGATGTAGGCGCTGGCTGATTAAGTTTGAAATTGTTGATTAGTTGTTGACTGAATGGTTCACCAAATCATTTATCAACAAAATTGCTGAGGGCATTGCTATGGGTGGATGTGTCACTGAGGAACAATCCATCGCGTGTGCCTAGTATCTAGATCTTGTCTATTCATAATCCGATGCATTATATGATGTGTTACTCGATGTGCCTAGACCATCATCTGATCTGACGATGTCTAAGTCTCCGACTACCCATCTTGTTAATGGAGTCATTGGTTCAGTGGCTTAGACCCCTTCAAAATCTTCTTCCAAACAGAAGTCGGTCTCCAACATTGCTCCCAGTGACTCCTCTCGCAATTCATTTGGCCCTGGAAGAACCACGAAGGTTCATGTTGTCCAACCTACCGTGTTGGACAAATCCTCTAAAGGTAAGAATAAAGGAAAAGGAAAGGGTAAAGTTGATGCCCCAAAATAGGGTCCTCCTAAGTCATCTGCTTGTGATGCTTCCCAATGGAAACCCAAGTATCCATGCCTCATCTGTGAGGAAGATCACTATACTAAGGATTATCCCAGACGGTCTGAAGTTAGTCATTTGCTTAAAGGGACCCCAGCTGTCCTGAAAGAACCCTTTCCATCTCAGTAGACTCAAATGGTGGACTAGCCTTAGTCATTCGCTTCCTCGTGTTCACAAGTGTTCATGATGAGTACCCTAATCAACGTGGCTACCAGGTCAAAATATTATCAAACTCCTACCCCGTCAGCAAGGAAAGAGAAAGAAGGTACCCCTTCTTCTTCTGCCCCATCCAGTTTTGGTCCTCTCCATATAGAGAAACCTAATCCTGACTCCGCCATTCAACCACCTTCTTGCGGTGTGCTTCGAAATTCCTTGTACAATCCCAACGCTCGAGCCGCTCAACATTATAACATTATTGAAGATTTGGCTTAAGTGCCATTAGATATGTTTACTCTTGAGGTCCTTCAAATTTTTCCTTCTCAATGGAAATCATTACTATCGACTATTGGGGGCATTGATCTAGCTAACTCTAATCTCATCTATTTTGACGTGGAAAACCACTCTCTGCATTTACCTCGTCAAATTGCATTTATCATTTAGGTAATCATAAATGAAAAAACCATTCATAGGACCGCCATCGATGAAGGTGCTTCTACCTACATCATGTCTGTCACTTTTTGGAAGAAAATTGGTTCTCCTACTCTCAACCAGTCCCCTAACACTCTGGAAGCTTTTGATGGGCACGATTCGCGACCATTCGGTGTCCTTCCCAACCTTGCCATTACTTTGGAGGGAAAGATGGTACACGTCGAGGTAGAGATTGTTGACGTTAATCTTAACTACAATCTTCTACTCAGTCCTAGCTTGACCCATGCTATGCATGCTGTAGCCTCCTCCCTTTTCTGTGTGATTCGTTTTCCCCATCAAGGGAAAATAGTCACCGTCAACCAAATGTACTTCTTTGCCTCTTCCTCCTTGTATGGAAATGTTGTATTTATCAAGCACACAGGTGCTCCTTATAAGAGTGTGGGGGTAGGACTCTTTAAAGATCCTGCCTTGATGGGAATATTTCATCTCCCACCTCCTCATGTTGCCTCTGTTAACATGATTTCAGTTAAGTCTGATCCTTGGGTCATTCCTTCGTTGGATCTTGTTGATACATGGGGCAAGGTTATGCATTAAGTCTCACCAAAATTGATTATGTGGAAATTATTTCGGCTTCAGCTTCGGTATCCTCTGATCATTCTGTTTTGAGAACATCTCTTGATGTGTATTCTCAATCCTCATGGCTTGGTTCTTCAGAATCGCCCGATCCCTTAGCCGAGACTTTTATTTTTGATGAGAGTATCATGGAAGTAATGTCTCTGGAGTAAGTACCTTGGAATGACACTCATCATCGTTCCTCGTTCTTTCCTGGCTCAGTGGTCATGTCTACTTGTCTCGAGAAGTTCTCTTCTCAATTCCCATCCCTACCACTTCAGGCGCCGATCATGACTCATGAGGTTTGGTCAGAAGGGAACATGGGTAGCATCACCCAAACGATGCCAATTGTTATTTCTGTCAAACCTGGTGTCGTTGAAAATGTCCATATTGGGGTAACTTGTTCTCCAGAAGAGATCAAGATCTATAATAGTATGTTCCAAGAGTTTTGGGATGTTTTTGTGTGTTCATATGAAGAAATGCCTGACATTGACCCAAGTATAGTCATGAATGACATTCCAACTTATCCTCATGTGAAGCCCATTTGCCAACGAATTCATCCAGTGCACCCTAAAAAAGCGGCCACCATTAAGCGTGAAGTTGAAAAGCTTCTGAAAGTTGGATTTATTTATATAATCCCTCTTACAGATTGGGTGTCAAATATTGTACCGGTGACAAAGAAACAAGGCAATATTTGCATTTGCGTAGATTACCGTGATCTCAATCTTGTCCTAAGGATAATTACCCCACTCCCTTCATTGATCAGATCATTGATGAATGTTCTGGGAGTGAATTCTTTTTCTTTATGGATGATTTTTTTGGCTACAACCAGATAAAAATTGCACCAACTAATCAAGATAAGACAACCTTTATCTGTCTGTGGGGGACCTTTGCATATAAAAATATCCCTTTTGGCCTTAAGAATGTTGGGGCCACATTTTAGAGAGCGATGTCTTATGCATTCCACGACATTCAAAAAATTGTTTAACCTTACTTGGATGATCTCCCTGCCCATTCTCGTAAACACCATGATCACCCTGATCATCTCTGGCAATTTTTTTTTCCCGTTGTAGACACTACAACATTCGGCTGAATCCGCATAAATGTGTCTTCTACGTCGAATCCTAACAACTCCTTCGCTTTATCATTTTGAAGGAAGGCATTCACCTTCATCATATTAAATTTGAGGCCATAGTTAATTTACCCCCTCCATCTTCATTGCATCAACTACAGAGTCTGCAGGGAAAAGAAATTTTCCTCCATCATTTTGTGCCGAACTATGCTGAGCTAGCTTTAGGGTTCACTCGATTTATCAAGCAAGGAACCCCGTTTGTTTGGGATGAGGCTACTCAAAAGTCTTTTGATGACCTAAATATTGTCATCATAAATGCTCCTTTGCTGCATCCCCTGAGATATCATCGCGATTACTTCCTTTATCTAGTTGAAGCCTCTAGTACCATTGCTATGTTGTTGGTACAAGAAGATGATGAAGGCAATGAACATGTTATTTACTACCTTAGTCACAACATCCTTGACACAGAAACATGTTATTCTCATGTCTAGAAGTTGGCTTTGGCTACCGTATAGGATTTTTAGCGCTTTCGACATTACATTCTACTCCGCACTACCATTGTAATTTCGGACTGCAACCCCATGACCTAGATCCTGACTTGTTAGTTGCTAGGGGGAAAATATTTGAAGTGGATTGTTATCCTCCAAGAATTTTATTTGTTGTTTACTACTACCAAATCTAAGAAATCACTGGTCTTCGTTAAATTGACTTTCTTCCTTCCCTCTACTTCTCTCCTTGTTGGTGCCGACGAGTAGCTCCTGGACGAGACTCTTTTCTCAATTAGCACTCTCGACCCTTGGCATGGTCATATCATGGTATATCTATAGACATCCACCTTCCAGTCTGTGTTGACCAAAGATGATCACCGACGAATTCGACATCAATCTCAACCTTACTGTATTAATGGAGATAATTTATACAACATTAATGGAGATAATTTGTACCGCATTGGTGTTGATTCAATTCTTCGCCATTGTCTCACTCTCAAGGAGGCTGAGAGAGTTTTGAATGACTGTGATTCTGGCACATGTGGCGATCGCCTGTCTAGATATTCTACTACTCAAAAAACTCTTCACGCTGGTTATTTTTGGCCCTCTATCTTCAAGGATTGCATCCTTTCCATTCGCAAATGCCATGATGCAAAATTTATCGGCATAAGATGCATGCCCCACCCTCTCACCTCCACCCCGTTATTATTGTCAGTCCTTTTTCCAAATGAGGCATCAACTATATGACTTGTAACCCTCGTTCGACCGAGAGGCATGGGTATATTATCGTTCTTGTGGACTATTTCACTAAATGGGTCGAAGCGATGCCTACATACTCTGGAGATGGTACAACAACAACTCAATTTCTATTCAATCACATTATTTCTAGGTTTGTAGTGCCTTAGGCCATTGTCACCGACTATGGCTCCCATTTTCAAGATTACATGATGGCTGAGATGACTTCTACGTTGGGCTTGCACTATAATGGCTCAACCCCGTACGACCCTTAGGCCAATGACCAAGTTGAAGCTGTGAATTTTTTTTTGGTCGTGATACTTCAGCGCACCATTAGGATGCACAAGTAAAATTGGCATCTCATGTTCTTTTCGGATTTGTGGGCTTACCGAACCTCGACCAAGAACACAACTGGATTCACACCATTCTAGCTAGTCTACGGTCTCGAAGAAAATTTACTGATTAAGTGCAAAATTCCATCCCTCAAGCTAGCTATCGAACTTCTCCCTAAGACCTCACCTCAAGAAGAGCATCTCTTGTATCCATAATGACTTGATGAGACTTGTCGTCTTGCTGCTTTGGTCATCAAAGCACAAAAAAAGTGGGTCAAGTCCCATTTTGATCAGTCTGTCTCCCCTCGAGATTTTTCCAAGGGTGATTTCATTCTTTTGTATGATTAGGCTAATGATAAGGTAGGGGCAGGCATGTTCGAGCCCATGTGGCATGGGCCCTACATTTCTAAACATGTGTTATAGAAAGGGGCCTATGAGCTCATTGACTATGAGGGCAATCCCTTAGACAAGCCCTGTAATGGGATTTATCTCAAAAAATAATATGCTTAGGTCATCTTGCATGGTTACCTTTGTACAATAGGGTGTTATTAATTTTTGTATAGTGTGGTTTGGTGTGTTGTTTTGCAAGCTTCTTTCCTGCTTATTATGTTTTTACCTCCTTTGCAGAGGTCGATGTCTCCTCACATCTGTTTCACTGATGGTGCTTGTCATAGTACCCAAAATCTATCATCTGCAACATGGGCCATTTATGACCCCCATAGTGAGTTGATTGATCTTCAAGGTATTTGTCTAGGTCGAACAACTAATAACACCACTGAGTATAGCACAATTATCAAATTGTTGTCAGAAGCTATCGCTCTTGGTATCCACGAATTGGTTGTCAACCTTTGATTCACAACTTGTTTTCCTTCAACGCAACTGGAAATATTTGGTCAGGAACCCTCAGATATTGAGAATGTATCTACGTATTCGTCTACTGGAAAGAAATTTTGATTACATTACATATCATCATATTCCTAGAAACATGAATACTTTGACAGATGCATTAACTAATTATGTGCTGGATAGAGATTTGCGAAACATGTAAAAAATCAAAAAAAAAAAAATATTTGTACCATAGTAAGAAAGGAATTACAACATATATATACATATATATATGTGTGTGTGTGTGTGTGCCGGTAATGTTTTACATACATCAAAACCTCAAAAAATAATATGTGTGCTCAAAATACATCGGTGGCTCACAAGCCTAAAAAATGTGGAATGCTATACCTATGCACTAAACAATGTGATGCTCATGGCAACATGTAACTGCTTAGACTACGCGATTTAATAGTTGGTGGATCCAATCTTATACCCCCACCGTGTGCCTCTTATACTAGCGTGGGACATCACCCATCCGGGCATACTCTGGGATCCCATGGGTCAAACCCTCAAGATTTCGTGCAATATCCTCCTCGTTGTTACTTCCCTCCTGATAAGGAGCGATCTCAAACTACCGAGAAATACGTCTGGCCATTGGGGACATCTCAGCAGGGCTTTCTGCTCCTACATCTGCATTTGTAAAACCAAAATGTCATGAACACATATATCTCAAAAACAATAAAAAACATCAAAAATTAAAATTGTTTGTTTTTTACCTCCATCATTATAATCCTCCCCCTCTGGGAAAGACATATCAGATCTCCACGGAATTCAGTACCGCTGTAAGGCCAATCCTCCAGTACGATCATTTGTTGTCCTAGCCACAAGAAAAAGGTGGGCTTATAGGACATATGTTGGCCCCCGGTAATCCTGGGCATCAATGCACTCCAACGGATCATCTGTGGGTCTCATGGCATCGGTGGTTTCACCTCAACTAGCTGGTAGTGGAAGAGCAGAACGTGCTCCAAGAAGAAAGTCACTAGCACAGACCCATAGCAAAATTGCTTTAGGTTTCTTGCCTTACCTTTTGATAGCTACCACTTCATGTTGACTTTCATAGCTTTCGCCCAATTGAAAATAGTGGGCGCTGTACAATCAATAGTATACTGAAACTTTGACTTTTTGGTCTCGTGCTACGCTTAGGCCCCAACCACTCTGTTGATGGTCAGTAATAACACTCTCAACATAAGATCACGAATAGTCATAATCTCAATCTTGCCACTTTTGATTTGAGTGCTTCTGGGAAACGTTCGACAATTAGCATGGTCACACTTGCCCCAATCAACCTTGAACCATATAAATTGACTGGCGCCCCTCTTCGGGACATTCCTGTGATGAAATAAATGTCTAAAGTTTCCAACTCTATCTCTTGGTCACCAATGATGAAAATTTCCCGATTCATGTCCCAGAGACTGATCAAGTACCGTAACAATTCGGGTTGAGCTCGTAGACCTGGTGTAAGGAAGAATTTGAGGCTCCCACAGTTCCTCAAAGCATCCAAGCAATTTGGGTCAGCCATTGCTTGGGTGTCAATATCCTCATGCTCGCATTCCTTCCAATCCACCATTTTTCATGATTTTTTCCCTACAAAAACCATATAGTCAAGTCAATAATCATCTTTAGCCAGAGTAATTTGTATTCGAATGGACCAATTGAGAAAAAACATGAAATTTTTTTATTCATGGCACTGACATGACTATTTTAAAAATAGTAGCGCCGACAGCGCGATTGGCAGTTTTAGCAACCCCCGATCGACGCAATTCCATGCCTAGAAATCACGCTGACCGAGGGGATTTTTTTTTCCAAAACTTCCTCATGAAATCCAAAAAATGGATAAAAATAGGTGAAATAAATATGCAAATGCAGCTTAATGTCTTGGCTCTTACCTACAACCGACGACTCGGCGAATGACCTCCTGGATCTTCTACAATATGCTCCATAAAAATTAGGGCACAAGTGGGCAAAAAGCTCTTCACACAAAGGTAAAATGTTAAATGGTAAAAAATAATTACTTTTTCCTCCTTTTATTCATTTTTTCATGAAATAATAAGGTTTTTGAGTATTTTTGACCTATTTTTCCTTAGAACTAGATAATGCATTTACCTTTTTGTGCAGTGATAGGTGACAAATTATTGATGATGGTACTGGAGTCACGTTTGATCTCTTTTCTTGAATCATAAAACTCAAATGAAAATATCGCTGAGTATTTTTTCCTTCTTGACTCGTAAAAGAGAATAAAAATGGGGGATTCGATTTCAATCTCTTTTCCGACTCTTTAAACACGAAAAGATTGTCGAGCTCTTGTCATTTTGAACTCATTAAATTTTGTGAAACATCGTTCACCCTATGTACATTTACCCCTTTTTCGGGTTGGGATGAACTATTTAGGAAAAAGTTACTCCTTGAATGAAATGGTCAGGTGGTTCTACCAAGTATTGTTTCTACCTTTTTGGGCTTGAGAGACACAAATGTACGAAAAGGGACCATGTGGAGTTTTGTTTTCTGTGTCTTTCTCAAACTCTCTAAACATGAAAAAGATACCGAGTTACACCTTTGTCGGATTCATTAAAACATTAAACAACATCAGATTTGTCACCATGATGAACATGAGCTTCTCCTTCCTAG
Source organism: Pinus taeda (assembly GCA_000404065.3). Lineage (NCBI taxonomy): Eukaryota > Viridiplantae > Streptophyta > Pinopsida > Pinales > Pinaceae > Pinus > Pinus taeda. The sequence continues at coordinate 127,158 of APFE030196698.1, forward strand.
GGCTCATTAAACTTACTAGGTTAGATTCATCCAAAGGATGAACTTATAGTGCAAGCACATGCTATCCCCTTCAAGCTTGCGATAAAAAATAATTGGGGTACCTACTAGAAATGGTGTGGTTCAAATTTAGAAATTCTATGAGTCGTGTCGGCATCTCACTCTTGAACATGACACTTTCTCCTTCGTGTTGGGTTGGGATATCCTCCTTTTTTTCATTTGACCTTCCTGGATTGGGCCGCTCATTTTTTCCTTCCATTTGATCTCTTCCATGTCATCATGACCACCGATCCTTTGGATCCAAAAGCTACCAAACTCTGAAATCATGTCGCCGATATGTTTAAGAGTTAGTCCCTCTACAGTTACACTTACTCCTGATTCTCTGTATCATCTAAAATAATTTTCATCCCTTTGTCTCATGTTGATGATGTGGGATACATCATGGCCCTCCTTCGACATGGTCACTTCCTATCGACTTCAGCTCATTATCCAGGAAGTTGACCAAGAGACTCCCTTCTAGTACCTTAGAGCTTGCATGCCCTAATGGCAAGTACTTCGTGCTCTACGACAAGCTCACATCATTGGCTTTCGATCAAGTGATTTCACGGGTGTTTGACATCGGTTCCTTTATTCACATTCTGTGAGCTATGTTGCGAGTACCTTGAGAGCCATTGTCATTATTGGTTGTTTCTCTCGCACTTTTTAATGGTTCACATCATTGATCGGTAATCAAGCGACTTCCTAGCATGTTTGACTTCAACACATCCATTAATGTGTTAGGATTTTTACTTTGATCGGGTTGTTTGGATTGGAAGACCCTCGACTAAGATTACACAAGTCTAGATTACGAGGTAATGTGACACGATCATGTTAATATACATGTCTCTTTAAGATGGATGGTTGTGACCATACCATGAGTTATTATATGTGATCCCTATCATTATTTGGATGGTTGCGACCATACCTTGGTTTCGTTATGATCCTTTCTATTGGATGGTTGCGCCCATGCCTTGGATCCATTTACATGATCATTCTCTCGATGGCTGCATCCATACCACGATTCATGTATCATTATTCAGGGTTTTTAGTGATGTATATGTATCTATGCTTGCTTGCAGGTTTTCTGATGACATACTTTGGTTCCCCGCTTCCACTTGTAAAGACTTTCACCCATCACTCTAGTTCAACCTTCATGCTTTAGGGGGCATCTCTTACAAACCATTTTGTCACTATCCCTGTACTCGCCATCTATGATCCTGGAGGACCTCTATAGTGTACCCAACATGCTTTCCCATCATGAAGAAACTCCCAGTATGTCCCTCTTAATGAGAAGAATAATTCCCCTTTGCGTCATTTCCAACGAATCTTCCTTTTATCCCAGTTTACAAGACTAGTGCTACTGACTAGTTTCCTCCTTATGCCGATTTGTAGAGATTAAAGCTAGCCCTCGTGCCATACAGAGCGACTGAGCCCTTTTCTAGTTGCTCCAATCATCTTTTGGAAGGTTTTTAAATAAGGAGCCAAAGCTTCCATGTCTACAAGCTTAGTAACGAAAGTCTGGTATATGGTTGGGCCAGATACAGTTGAGGAAGTCAATTTGGGCTCTTTTCCCCTATTAGGATGGAACAACCTCAAGAGATAAGACCTTCGCCCATGATGAGAGGAACCATCTCCCATCCATCCAAGATATATAAACCTCTCTTTTTCCCAAGCAAAGAGCTAGTTGGAGTTTTTCAGTAAGTTTGAGTAATCACCAAGTCATCTATAGCTTGTAGCTTTGTAGTGTATGTTTGAGGGAGAATAGTGTGTTTTTGGTTTGGTTTGAGACTAGAGGGAAAGAGGCCTTAAAACTGTCATTGTTGAGGCTATCCATGAAGTTCTAGCAGAAGTGTGGGAACCCGGATACATCGGAGGAGACCAAAAACGTCAAGGTACCAGTTGTAATCTCTTTCTAATTTATATAAATGCAACTATTGATTGATTTCCTACATGAAGTGTCATTTTACATATTTATGAATTAATGTTCCTTGACCTATTAATTAGGTTGAATACAATATTGTATGCTATCACATTTGTTGTTGTTTTTTGCTTGTTTCAGGTATTCGAAGGAAGGAAACGAAAGATAGCTAAAGTGAGGAAGCAAGATCATCACCAAGCAGAATAACATTCTAAGAGGTAGGCCCTCTTAATTTATTCTAGCTTAAGGATATTTTCAATATATTGTTTGTTTGTGTCTAGACCTGCTCTCTCAAGCTAGAGGAATTGTTTGTGTCCACACTGAGAATTTACCTGCACCACACTTGGTTGTTCATCTTTTGGAATGAGGGAAGTTTTCTCCAAGACTATCCAAATCCTAAATTTTTCTCTACTGAATAAGGCCAAACATGTGAAGGTGGAAGTTCTTATGCCCCCCCGCCCTCGCCTCCTCACACAACTCTCCATTCCCCAGTACTCAATCTATCTACCATAAAAAAAATTGACAGGAACATATATAGATTTATTCATACGCACTAGAAAACTTAGAAATTTGAGAAAGAAACATATGTGTTGTGATTCATCCTCTAGCAACTTGCAAGAATGTATATTTCATATTCTTCTAACATAAGTACAAAGAAGTATGAAATAAATCATTCATAAATATTTATACATTAATATGTCTTTTTTTACATCAAAATTATCTTACAACAATATGTCGTATACATTATGACATTGTACATCATCAATTTTTTTTCCTCTTCTTATTATGACCCATATAATTTAAAGAAATTCATCCATTTCTGCATTTTCATCTTCTCTCCAAGGTTACTTTGATGATGATTGTAATTGGCTGCTATGACGCAATGCCCCTTGGTCATGATATTCTAAAAAATTTAATGATGTTGTGCGGGAGGATCGCCTACAAAAAATATTAAGCTTATATGGTCAGTTACTAAATGTCATTATAGTTTTTTAATAATAAAAAACACCTTTTCATGTAATTATTTACTTTTTGCATTAGTTGACACCATTTCAATGACCTCCTCATGGTCCTCTTGTGGTTACAGATCCTCATGTATAACATGTTGTTCCATTCAAACCACAAAATTTGTAAGTAGACAATTGAAAATGAATAAGTAAAAAAAACTAGAACTGCATAACTTATAAGTACAAAATTATCAAGTATATGACTAATATATAGCCATATTATCTTCGTGGGCTTCATTTATCAATGAAATATCTTGGGGTTGCACCCCACTATCTTGGGGTTACTTAGGAGCACAAAACTGTTATGGCTGATGTGGAATATCAAAAGCCTAATGCTTAGTAGTCATGGGATCATCTATATCTATGCTATTGTGCAACTATATAAAGGAAAGAAACACATTAGACTTATATCAAACATGATTTTATTATATAATTAAGGAAAGGTTAATGTGGATTGATTTTTATTAAACTTGTCCTTGAAACTGGATCTGCGGTTTGCCACATGATTTTTCAGCATTTTAATGTGCCTTTAAATACTAACTTGAAAGAAATATCAAACTATTCCTTCATGTCTTCATTTCTGAATACACCACCCTACATTACATAAGATCATTGATGTTTGTTATTTTCTAGCACTATTACTAGAACGTTGGAAGGCGAAATATTAGATAATATTATTAAGTAGTTTTTGGTACTTGTAATTCATGCCTAGAGCTTCAAATAGTGATCCTGGCCTAGTTTGATCTTCCCATTCTTCTCAAGCCTTGCCTTGGTTTCATTCAAAGTGTCAGGGAGCCTTTGAAAATTTTCAAGTATCTTATATACTGCAATTTTATTCAAAACTAAAAAAAATTAAACGTATTAAATTCAAGACATACTTTATACCTTGCTTGAGAAATTGTTGTTTTCTCTTTTTTTCTTATTTCCTTCTCCTTTGTATTATTTATGAGATCACTCCATTCCATATAAGGAATCATAGGATGGTGCTTATACCTAGGGTTATCTTTCCATTATTTCCTATAGTGGTCTCATAGATAATTTAACTGTTTTCGGCTTGTATCGTTGACCTTGATTTTAGTGAATCTATCTACCCCGAATAGATCCTTAAGGTAGTCCATAAGCTCTTTTTTAAGGTTGGAATTTTGGCAATTCCACCTAACATGTTTGTTGGGTCCAAAAACATCTAATGCTTTGTCAACCATTTTTGTATTAAAAAAGTTGTTACCAAAATGCAAAAACATTTGATCATTAGTTTGAAAATAATAATATGGATGACTTATATTTTAGATAGAAAACATGACACAATTAAAAAATTAAAAAAATATGAGGAATTTTGTTTTATTAGACATGCTTCATTAATGACCAAAAAATTGCAGTAAATTTTCCTTGTGCTCTTAACACGTGATGCATCATGAAATGAACCCATAATGTCATCAGTACTAAGATCACGTTTATCACCACCTGATCCAAATCTTGGTTGCGTGTTTGGTTCTAGAGTCATGTGCTCATTAGTCACAATCAGTGGTGTGGACTCAGTGTGAGTACTAGGAGCATGACCACTAGAAGGTGCAGTAGTGAATAATTGCCTCACATTCCACTAGGACTAACATTGAGGTGAGGATCATTTGATTGTTGAGGGGGGAAAGGTTCCTCCAAATAACTCAACATAAGAAAGAAAATATTTTTTTCCATTAAATAACGTAAAAGTTAAAAATGAAATTTCAGAATTAAAATTATGACATAAAAACAAATCACTTTAAAATATGTTTATAACCTTGTATGACCGAATATATTTTCTCAATTTATTGAACCTAGCCTTGGTAAGAAGATTTTCATCCCTGCTGTGAATCAATGCCATAATTTGTTTGTTCATTTTTTTTTACATACTTTCCTATTGTCACATCAAGGTTGGAGGATGACCAGAAGTATTTGTCATCAAGGACATCATCATGATGGTGTTGAGACTAAATATTTCAACAAAATAGAATTTATTACTTTGATTATATAAACAAATAATAAAAAATTTCACATTAAATGTAAATCAAAATTGTTATTTGTTTTCTTCTAATTGCTTAGTTTCTTTTCCACATGGATCAACCTGGCACAAATTTGAAGAATATTGCATATCCAGATACAAGCAGATTGTGTTGACTAGTAGTAGTGCTAACCAGGTTTGACTAGAAAGATTGACTTGTAATTCTCATGAAAATATTTTTGGGTTTTCTGTTGGATTAGGTTTCCCAAGGTGAAAATATTGTGTTTATTGTGCTTAGTTATCTTTATATGATATTTAGAGTTTCCTTTGCATTTATAGTTGATATTTTCTATGTGTAATTATTCAATAATATCAGTGGCATGATAAATACTATTTGAAAATCATTAGGAAGTAATTATCAGATCAGAAAATTGTACTCTACTACACATGATATAGAATTTCAACATCATTAAGGTTCGTAGCTCTGCCTTGTGCATGATGAAGTCTTGGAGATCCTCTTATGTTGTCAAATGTATTAAAGTACTATAATAACAAAATCACTATATGAGACAAAAATATAAAATTAAATAAGAAAATCTCACTCATGTAATTATAGAAATCCAAGGAATGACAATGACCTTGGTAATGACACCAAGTTTTGATCATGTAAATTTACATTAGTATACTTACCTAATATTGATCAATGACTAACCCTATCATTGCTGGATGACTCTTTGTTTCGTCTGGTGCTTTTTATAGACCCTAGAAGATGTATGTAGGGGTTTCATGTCCTTTCCAAATGTACTATTTTGTGTAAACCATCACTTAATTAGTGTAAATAAGCCTCAAATTTTAGTTGTTCATACAATTGGGAAATGTAGCTACATGTAGTCTTCATAATTGTCATTCTAAAGAAGAAAATAAAAATATTTATATATCATGTTTCATTATGCTTTTCTTGGTTAAAATATCTCTATATATTTATGTAATTAATTGAAATTATCATTCAAGAAGTCTCCATAGTTTGTATGTCTTTCCTTGAGGCTCACAATTTGTGTGATAATGTATGAAAATGTTCTCACAACAACATAGATGTGACTCTAGTTTTCTGATAGAATTTTTATACCTAATGAAAGTGATGTTTAAATAGTAGTGATAAATGGTGTTTTCTCATAATAATGATATATTATGTATTAAAGTAACATGTATAGCAATGATCTGTATAACCATGATTCACTAATATATTCAATGGAGGAATCGATCCTATCCTATTAGGCTCTTTGCTAATGTTTCCAAATAAAAGACATTGGATGGTAAATATTATGATAGATTGTGAATGTTTGTCTCATTCCATACATTTTAGGAAGCATATGGTAACCTTGAAAACTATAAAAACATTATGACCAAAACCCCAATTAAGAGAACCTTAGAATTATTCCTAAAATTATCTCCTTGGTTCATGAACAGTTAAGAAGAGGATGAAATGATTACCATTTGTTAGTTTCTGACTATTTCTTGTTCCCATTCAAATCCTCAAACCCTCTGATCAGTCTCTAGTTATTGCTTGTTCCCACTCAAATCATTTGCCAAGAATCTTACCTTGTGTTGAATTCTTGATATTCCCCAAATGGTAAGGTTGCAAGAGTCATCACTTCCACCTCAACACAGGGGCGGGGGGATTAGCATTCTACTAGAACCAACCCTTAATGTAGGGTTGTATATGGTACTACAAGAGGTTATTTTCCACTATGAACACTAATTAACCAGTTGTGTTTTTTCAACTTAATTCATGAGCTCAATACCTATAATACTTTTAATTCGTACCACTAGATCTACGGAATGGATAGATGGCCCTTGCGCATCGTACTCTTCATCAAGGAGGAACCAATGTTTATAATAACATAACATTATCTCTCTCTCTCTCTCTCTCTCTCTCTCTCCTCTCTCTATATATATAATATATATATATATATATATATATATATATATATATATATAGATATATAGATATATTATAAACATTGGGTTCCATCCCTTGATGAAGAGATAGCTAGATAGATATCATTTTCCAAAATAGTTAAAGAGGTATAAAGGAAATGATGGACATAAATGTTTTTCAATAGTGGCATATAATATAACATAAATATTATTCAAATATAAAAATGCATATATATTTAAAACCTATTATCAATAAGATAGATATTAATAGGTATTTGAAAATGATGACTTTGATTTGTTTTATCTAGACTAAAACCCACACACATACATTCATTTTTATTAGAGAATACTATATGTACACATTTAAAATATATTACCAAAATGAAAGAGATTCACATGAATTTACAAATTCCAACATTAATTTGGTTTATGTAGCATGAACCATCAAGTATGTCAAGCCACACCAAAACATAAAGTAGATTTGTTGGTTAATATGTACACTTGTAATAGTATTGTTTTCCAAAATAGTGAGTTTTTAAGAATGTGTGGATTATAAAATACACCCATGCATTATACAACTACAAAAAAATAAATCATCATCATTATATTTTTCAAAATGATGTAATGATAATCATCTTGATCCTTTTCAAAATATTAGTACATATGTGAAGGCTTGAAGAATAATTCATATACAAATACTATCTTTCATAATCAACCCCTATAGGTCCTTAACAAGGTGATGCATAAATAATTATTTTTGTGTCATATATTTGGTATCCCAAGGCCCTATCTATCACCCATATATGATATAAGCATGATTTACCATCATGAACATTTCCTTTGTTTCCAAATTTACCATCAATGTGATGAGACCCATCCTTGTTGTGTATGATCTTGCATCTATTTCCATACTATACTCACAAAAATAAATATCTTTGTATGCCATAATACCTTTGTGGTGGTTCAATTCCTCACTCCTAACCTATGAGCTCTAGAAGCATCACTTTACAAGTAAGACCATGGTTGGTCAAGACATTAAGACTGATTATTATGCCCTTAGTTTTCGTTTCAAAACCATTAGAAATCCCTTAAGGCATATAAATGACATATAAATCCTTTTATTAGTCACTTTTCCAATCTAATGTTCTCTTTAGAAAGTAATTTGAAAGATTCATCCACAACTTTTAACTATCAAAACCCTCACATTCCATCAATGCATGAATCTATCATATCCAGGTCAAATTTTAATCCATACGAGCAAAAAATGCAAAAATATTAATGATGACCCCATTGACAGATCTGCATGTGTGGGGTTAATTAATAAGAGCATATAATTTTTTTCCAATAATGATATTCTATTGGTTTAAAAAATGGTATAATATTCTCTACTAAACAAGGCCAACCACATGAATGTGGAAGCCCATATGTCCCATCCCCCACCACCCCTCAGATCACTCTTAATATTCCCAACACCCTATTTATCTACTATAAAATATTTGAAAGCAACATAGTAAAAATCAATCATTTATAGAAATTACTATGAAAAAATGATTAAGTTAAATTAAACAGAATAAATCTATGACTAAAAACATATAAAAGCATACCTCATACCTTACAATATTTGAAGATCATTAATCTTCTTCTTCATTGATTGGATCAACATTTACGTCATCTGGTTAAAAAATGGTGTTAAAATGATCATCAATTTCAACATCATCTTCAATGTCATCATTTGCAATAATTATATCAACATCCATATAATCATGATGAATAGCATCTCCTAGATTTGGTTAAACTTCTTCAAGTTCTTCATGTGAAAGTAGATCATTGATATCATATTCATCAAGAACATTGTCTCGAACATTTGTTACACAATATTTTGTCACGCCTCCTACACTTCCCTGTGTCATATCCCGAATTACCTGAAACTTGGAAATCATGCAGTGTACCCATGTTAATATGCAGTTCAGATCCTCCATGAAAGACTGATGGAAACATTCCTCGAGCTTTCCCTGAAGAAGTAAGCCCTAAAACCCTAATTTCAGGACCAGTGAAAATGTGACAATGGAAATTAGTGTTGATGAGAAGTTGCAATATACTAGCCTCAGACTACCAGCGCGCGTTTTACTTGGATACTCATGCTGATCCATAAAAGAAAAGTTTTCCCAAAGAGGACAAGAAGCTTCGTGATTTAGAGGCTTCCAGAATGACAAGGTGGAGGTTATTCAGTGTGGATGTGGTCGAATTCTACCTATATTTCCCTTGGATATTATCCCTATGAGCTATCTCCTTGAGATGAGGGCCTTCTCCTATGTTTGCAGAAATCTGCACTCCCTTTCCCTACCTATATATTCATCCTCTCCCATTCCCAAATGGTTTGTCTCTAATTATTTGCACCCTTATGCTGAGATAATACTGACATGATATTCATTTGGCTTGGATAAGGAGTTCTTGGGGAGCTTGAGCTTGGACTTGGATATTCACTCAAGGAGAGTTGATTGACATCAAGGCTTGGTTGTATGCTTCCTCCTTTATTTCATTACTATATACAACTGTTGGTTCACTTTCCATAAATGTTTGTGTTAATGCATCGTTTATCTTAATTCTCCTTGATATATTAAGTGGATTACTTTTTATTATGCCTATTGTACTTGTATTCTTTTTTGTGTCTTATTTCTTGCGCAATTATCCAAATTTTGTGAGAATTAGAGTTGAGCCTGAGGAGTGAAAGATTCAAGATCTTCGACAAAAGAGTGCGTTATAGCATCAGAACAAGGTAGGCCATCTTCCTCTTCTCCCATTTTGATTGTAATTTGGGAAAGTGTTTTGTATATTGTCACATAGGTTGCTAGTCCCACTCATTGGGCTAGAGGGATCATCTCTATCCATAAAGATGATTTACTTAGACAAAAAAATGGTGACTCCATAGGGGAAGCTATAACACTTCCAACCCATTGCTTCGATCAGATTCTCTAATTTGTTTGACCAACCGTCAATTTCTTGGCTTGTGTGCATCACTATAGCTATTTGCAGTCATTGGTTATTGCATGACAATGTTTAGCTTACTTTGATCCTGAAGATTTTCTATTTTTTCCTTATTTTTCTCATTCAGCACGTTCTCTGCTCTAATAGAAGTACTACAACACTAATTTCCAAATTACAATCACGTTGCTCTACCTTTAGTCACTCTTTTTCCTTTAATGGGAGTGTTGATTCAAGAGGATAGAATAAAACTAGGGTTTCTTCTTGTTTTCAATGGGTTTTGACCTCTATCAGTGATTTTCCAGTGTAACTACAATGTGTTTGTCTTGAATTTCATCCTTTCCTCTTGGCTTTATTGATGTCTATTTGAATCTTGATTACTTTCTAGGGTTTCTAGGGTTTCTAGGTCACCCTTCGCTCATTTCTTGGTCTGTCTCTCAGAGATTGATTAATTCCATTTAGGAGTCTTACAAGAGTTAGGACACCATTCTCAAGTTGCTTTCAGTCCGTGGTTGTGAAGTTATTTTTATTAGTATTCAGTCATATTAGTGCTTTCAAAATTTCTTTTGTTCCATTGTAAAGCATAGATTACAATGGTTTGCTTTGGTAGGACTGAAAGTGAATGCTGTTTTTTATTTCTTTGTTTCAAAATGGAAAGTGAAAGATTTCTTCATTTTAGTAATTTTTAACAATTTGCATTTGAAACCATAAGTGAATGAAAATTTCATTTTAGTTGTTTTAGATTGCATTTTTTTCCTTTTCTAATTTCATTAGTTTGCATTTTTTAATCAATGCGAAAGAAAAAGAACAAAATATTGGTGCATATTAGTGAAAGAAAAGTGATTTTTGTTTCTCATAGGATTTCATCTTGGCATTGCATCTGTTAGTGAAAGTGAAGGATTAGATCTCATTTTTACATTTTGCATTGGAAAGATAAAGAATTGTGTTTTGATGCATCTTGCTTGATTGATGAATTATTTGGTTGACTCTCTTCCTTCATTAGTTTATCCCTCATTGAATGAGAAGATTTCATTTTTATCATTTAGTTGCGTCATAGGAATTGAGTCTCCTTCTCTTGTAATTTCTCCCTCAAACATTCCTTTTCTACCTGTAGCTCCCTTCTCATGTTGTATTCTTTATCCCTCAACTCACTCAACTAATTTCCCATTTCTACTTGCCTAAGGTCCACATCTTCAACTTTCTTAGATTTGGCAATCTGCATCCACCTATGTGTCTTTCCTCTCTCTTCTTCAAGCTCTAAGAAGAGGGGGACAACAAATTTATGTCAAATCACTTTGCCTCCTTAAATGAAATTTTAATAGGAGCCCAAATTTGGCTATGGGCTAGGTTCCCAAAGTTCTAGAAATCTCTCTCCAACTATACACATTGTTTTGCCTTCTTACATTCTTTCTACCCCTTTTTCTCCTCCTGTAGCATTTTATTCCATTGTCAAACATAGATCACAATTGTTTGCTTTTGTAGGACTCAAAGTGAATGCTTGTTTTTATTTCTTTGTTTCAAAATGGAAAATGAAATAGTTCTTCATTTTAGTATTTTTTAAAGAATTTATGTTCGAAACCATAAGTGAATGAAAGTTTCATTTTAGTTGTTTTAGATTGCATTTTTTCCTTTTCTCATTGCATTAGTTTGCAATGTTTAATCAATGTGAAAGCAACAGAACAAAATATTATTGCATCTTAGTGAAAGAAAAGTGATTTTTGTTTCTCATAGGATTGCATCTTGGCATTGCATCTGTTAGTGAAAGTAAAGGATTAGATCTCATTTTTACATTTTGCATTGGAAAGATAAAGAGTTGTGTTTTGATGCATTTTTCTTGATTGATGCATTATTTAGTGATCTCTCTTCCCGATTCAAATTGGATCCATTAAAATTTCAAAGTTCTATGACTGTATCAAATCATGACAAACTTCAAAAAATTGTGAAAAATGAGCTATCAAGAAGACCTCTGTACAGTGGCAGTTTGTAGCCAGCAAGGAATGACGAGGACCTTGGTCAAAGCATGTTGACCAAGGCCCATGGAGGCTGCGCAGGACACAAACTAGCAGTTAAGAAGTCCAGATCAGAAAACAAAGGCTGTTTCTGATGTGCATCACTGGGCAAAACTCCTCAAAATGGAAAGGCCCCGAAGCGCTCGACCACAAGGGAAGCCGAAAACTGTGGGAAAAGCACTGAAATGACAGGCGGGTCCCGCGCTCCAAAATTGGTGGAATATCGGAGGTGTTTTGGGTGGTAAGCGGAATTGTCAGAGGACTTAGCGATTCCATACGTTGGATGACACGTGTCCGAACGATGAGAGAGAAAACCACTTCTCATCGCGGGCTAGCATTCGAGCAAGTCAACTGCGTGATAAGAGCGAACACCATAGGATCTGGGGGCTCCAGATCTAACGACAGAGATTACACCGATGGGAAACTGGATTCAGAGGGAGGAAATAAGCCATAATGTATAAATTTTTGAAGTCCGATTTAACCACTGAGTTGGCAGATGAGTCATTTCACAATGTAATCGAAAATAACAAATTGTTTGAGGAAGAGCTAGCACAGTTCGTGAGAGGACAAGTGGCCACTTCCCTATGAGATGTTACATAGTGGTGATGACGCAGAGGCAGGGAATTCTAGGCGAACAATAGCAGGCAATCCGAAAAGGTGGAAGAGGAAGCGAACAATCATGAGACAATTTGGCTTTAAGCCACGAACAAATGAACAAACAAAGATAGAGAGGATAGAGGAGAAAGGAAGAAAGAGACAGTGAGACAGAAGCAAGATGCAGAGAGCCGAGCTGAGCTGCAGAGCTAAGGAAACATCAAGCAAACAAAAGGCTTGAGAGGTTCAAGCAATCCCTATGAGGATATTTGTCGAGAACTAAGTACTAAATTGGACTCATCCCATCAAGAATAGTTGAGGTCGAGACTTAGTAAGGGGGAGTCTGTCCGCTCTAGTGGCTTAGGGAATCCAAGAACCACCCTACTAAGCATCATTTGTTTCAAGAGACTCAAATTGAGCTTCTCATTGTAAAAACTTAGCTTTAAAGACATAATAAAAGAAGGCCACTAGTAAAAACTGGACTGGAGACGTAGCCCAGGAGGATTGGGTGAACTCCTTATTCATTTGTTGTGTTCTTGTATTTTCTTACTGTGTTTCTCTTACTGTTTCCATTTTCCTGGGTCTATGTATTTTGGAATCTGATCGATCTGTTGCCTAAGATAACATAGACACACACCAACACATGAGTCTGTAATACCTTCATTCATTAATTAATTAACTGAGATCAATCACGAGGGATTTTCAGATCAAGTAGTCTCAGAGATCTAGGCTGTTAAGGTTAGACAAGCTTGTGTTGGATTTAGCTGTTGAATGCTAACTAGATCAAAGCTCAAATTAGGAGAAGAAGAGTTGGTCGAAACCAATCCTGAAATTGGGAGAGTCTATCCTCGGAAGACAATGTCAGAGGAAGGTTCTGTGGTGCCAGACCCTCAATTCTTAGATAGTTTCCTAGCCCTAAGGTCCATGGTAGAGGAAATGTATAAGGACTTTAGAAAACATAAAGATGAAGATTCATCAGGCTCCAAACAAGACAAAGAAGAAGATGAGTCTCTCCTCCATGACCACTCGAAAGGAAAAGGGAAAGAAGAAAGCTTTCTCACACCTTCTAATAGCCTTGAACATAAAAGGAAGGCATCTTTGATTAAACTAGATGTTAAATTTGATTTACCTATATATGATCGCGAGTTGAATGTAGAAAAGTTGTACAATTGGATTAGACAACTTGATGTTTATTGCAGAGTGCAGAGTATTGATTCATACAAGAGCAAGATTTAGCTGGAAAGCCTACGCCTTGGAGGCACTGCCTTGGTTTTGTGGGAAGGCAGGAGCCAAGCTGACATGAAGAGACATGGTAAGACCATTTTTGTTTGGAGTGAATTTGTTTCTGCAATCAAAAAATAGTTTTATCCATTGGCCTACATGCAGCAGGCCATGATGAGCTGGAAAACTCTTCGACAGTTGAAAGGGAAAAGTGTACAAGGTTACACCCAAGAATTTAGAAAGAGAGCATTGATTCTAGGAATCTCATTAGACTCACCTGAGACTCTGTTGAAGTACATTGGTGGTCTACACAGCTACATGAAGCACACTATCCTCATGTTTAATCCCACTAGTATAGATAAGGTATCTTTTCAAGCTACTCATCTAGAAGCTAGAGGAAAGAATGGAAGTCCAGAAGTTCGGGGATCATCCCAACCCACTGCAAGCAAGAATAAGGAGAAACTAAAGCAGAAATGGAAAGCAAGGAAGGCTAACATTGCACAAAAAAACAAAGCTTCATGCACTCAGTGTAAAAAGGATGGGCATGATGATGAGCATTGTTGGATTCTGCATCCAGAGTTAAGACCTAAGAAGTTTGAGGGCAAGAAAAAGAAGACTGCTACAACTGTTCAGAAAGATTTTGGGTGAGACTCAGGAGATGAAACAACTATTGTAGCCACAAGTATAAAAGATAAGAATTTTGAAGCATCTACTAGTGATTCTGCACAATCTACTATTGATGAAGAAAGTGAGAGAAAAAGACATGAGATTTTCCATATTTGAGTTATTTCCAAACGTCAAAAGATTGATACTTCATTTGATAGTGGCTCACAAGAAAATTTAATTTTTGAAGAAATTGTAAAGAAATTGGGATTAGTGACTACACCTCACAATAAACCATACCCATTAAGATGGTTGAATGATAAGACACAACTACAAGTGACTAGACAATGAAAACTCAAGTTTTCTTTTGGGTTAGCATTTGTAGATGAGGTTGAGTTAGACATAATTCCTTTGGATATATGTGGAATTATTTTAGGAAGTCCTTACTTGTATGATAGAAAAGTTATTTTCTATAGAGATGAGAACAATTATCTGCCTATTAAAGATAGAATCAAATACTTTGTAAGAGATCAAAAGCTCAAGAATAATTATACTCTCATAAACTCAGGGCAGATGAAACGAATGATAAATTCGTGCAAACAATTCTTACTGATGGTTGTAAAGGAAAAGAAACCTGATAAAACCAATGTATTTGAGAGTTGTAATGCTAAACAACAAGCTGATTTAGAAAAGGTTGTTTCAGAGTATGGTCTCTTGTTTTAAGAACCTAAAGGTCTGCGACCCAAAAAGGAAATAGTGCATGATATTATTTTGTAGCAAGATGCTCCATTGCCTAACATTAGAATGTACATGTTGTCGGCTTTAGAGAACACATAAATCAAGAAGCAGGTGCAAGAGTTGCTCGAGAATGGTTCATCAGACCTAGCACATCACCATGTGGATCACCAATCGTTTTGGTGAGAAAGAAAGATGGCTCATGGAGAATGTGCATTGATTATCGAGCAATGAATAAGATAACAATTAAAAATCATTATCCCCTTCCTCGCATAGATGATCTTTTAGATCAATTGAAAGAAGCTATTTATTTTTCCAAGTTAGACTTTCATAGTGGATACCATCAGGTCAGAGTTGCAGAACAAGATGCATGGAAGGTTGCTTTCAAAACAAAGCATGGATCGTATGAGTGGCTAGTTATGCCTTTTGGATTAACAAATGCTCTTGCTACTTTCATGAGATTAATGAAATATGTACTCAAACCTTTTCTTGATGACTTAGTTATTGTGTATCTAGATGACATTCTGATATTTAACAAAAGATGGGAAGAACATTTAAAGCATGTTGTGCAGACACTAGATGTTTTGAAAAGAGAAAACTTTATGTTAAACTCTTAAAATGTGAATTTGGCAAAACATCTCTGAATTATTTGGGACATATAGTAGGGGGTGGTGAATTGAAGATAGATCCCTCTAAGGTGGCAGTCATTGTAAACTGGCCTAATCCCAAATCTGCTACAAAAGTTAGGAGCTTCTTAGGAGAAGCACAATATTGGAGAAAGCTCATTTCTAACTTTTCCTTAATTGCAGCTCCCTTACATGCTTTAACAAGATTGAACAAGGTGTTTCAGTGGGGAGGCAAACAGCGGAAAGCCTTCAACACCTTGAAAGAAAAGATTAGTACAACACCCGTACTAGCACTACCTGATCTTCAAAGACCATTTGAAATCCAAATGGATGCTAGTGACTATGCCATGGGAGCAGTGTTAACACAACACGATAAACCCATATGTTATCATTCTGAGACATTTAATTCTACAGTAGTTAACTATCCTACATATGATAAAGAATTGTATGCATTAGTACAGAGTGTGAAAAAGTGGAAACATTACTTAATGGGCAAAGAGATTGTAGTACATATTGATCATCAACCACTTCAATATCTACACTCCCAAACTAAGTTGCAACAATTAAGACACTATAGGTGGACGGGTTTTCTACAACAGTTTCATTTAGTCATCAGATATAAAAAGGGCATACACAATAAAGTTGCAGATATGTTATCTAGACCCATTATAAATGCATCTACTATATTTAAGCATAATTCTGTGTTACACATTGAACAATATGCTAAAGATATAGACTTTAAAGATGTATCTGAAACTTTAAGTCAAGGCAAACAAATAGAATAATTGGATTATCATGTAAAGGACTGACTCTTATATCATTGTGGGAAGCTATGCATTCCACAGACTGAAAGAGTAAAGATAATTCGAGAAGCACACACTTCTCTAATGTGAGGTCACTTTGGGGTAAGTAAAACAATTGCACAGATGTAAAGATTTTGTTATTGGCCAAAAATGAATGAGACAATTTCTAGATATGTAAGAGGGTGTACTATCTGTGCTAAAAGCAAGCCCAGCAATAGAAAACTAGGCTTGTACATTCCATTACTAGTTCCTTCTCACACTTGGGAAAGTGTTTCCATGGATTTTGTTGGAGGACTGCCTAAATCTAGGAAGGGTCATGATCATTTGTATGTTGTTGTGGATAGGTTCAACAAAATATGTATTTTGATACCTTGTAATAAATAGATTACAACTGAACAAACTGTAAAAAACAATGTAAACTTTGAAGCGGGAACTAATACTGTTACCTGTTTTGTAGAAATAGCAAAAAAGTGACCCAATTTTGAAAAGGGGTGATGGAAAACAGACGTGTTTTTTAGAGCTTAGTTTTGGGCACTATAATTTTTTTTTATGTACATTGTGTTTTAGAATGGTAGTGTTTTTTATGCTGATTTAAAAACATGGTAATTCTACATCGGGCCCTTTTTTAAAAGGCTTTTTTTTTATTTTTTTTT
>APFE030196698.1:159596-186707 GCA_000404065.3 Pinus taeda
CATGAAGAAATCTATATGGAACAACCCATTGGCTTCATCCAAACAGACTCCAGCCTTGTATGTCGACTTAGGAAATCTCTTTATGGTCTCAAGCAAGCTCCTCGGGCTTGGTATGCCAAAATGGATAGCTTCTTTTAGAATCTGGCTTTTCTAGGTGTTATTCTGAAAATACTGTCTACAACAAGAAAGTGGGCAACTCTCTTATCATCCTTGTTCTTTATGTTGATGATCTTATTCTTACTGGTAGTGATCCCAACCTTATAAACCATGTGAAGTCCAGCCTTAAAAAGAAATTTGAAATGACAGACATAGGACACTTACACTATTTTCTCGGTCTTTAAGTCTTGCAATCCAAGGAGGGTATTTCCCTTTCCCAGTCCAAGTATGCTTGTGATATTCTTCGTCATTTTCACATGGAAGAATGTAAGCCAGCTCCTTCTCCCTTTCAGTCTGGAGTCAAACTTTCAGTCACTTGTACTTCCCCTGAAGTTGATGCTACCTTATACCGTCAACTTGTAGGAAAAATTTTGTATCTAACCCATACACGTCCTGACCTTTCCTTTGTTGA
This sequence comes from Pinus taeda, assembly GCA_000404065.3. Lineage (NCBI taxonomy): Eukaryota > Viridiplantae > Streptophyta > Pinopsida > Pinales > Pinaceae > Pinus > Pinus taeda. The sequence continues at coordinate 160,165 of APFE030196698.1, forward strand.
TGGCCTTGTTGCTCCGTTTATGCAAAAAACACGTGAAAGTCATTGGAAAGTAGCTAAAATAATACTTCGTTATGTTCAAGGTACAATTTAGTTTGGAATTCATTACAGTGCTGAAGCATCTCCTCTATTGGTTGGTTTCACTGATTCCGATTGGGCTGGTGACCCTGATGATCAGATGTCTACTGCCGATTATGTGTTCACTCTTGGTTCAAGACCTATTACGTGGGCTTGCAAGAAAAAAGGTGCCATTTCTCTTTCTTCAGTAGAAGCAGAGTATCGTGGTGCTGTAGAAGCTAGTAAAGAAGCCTTGTGGCTTTGTCAGATCCTATCAGATTTTGGCTTTCAGTAGCAGCATCCGATTACACTTTGGTGTGATAATCAAAGTGCCATTCGACTATGCAAAGATCCAGTCCAACATCAGCGTAGCAAACACATTGAACTACACATGCACTTCATCAAAAAGCTCATTCATGACCATGTTCTTGAAGTGAAATATTGTTCAACAAATGATCAAGTTGCAGACATCTTTACAAAGGCTCTCACAGAGGCGAAGTTTACTAAACTTCGATTTATGGTTGGAGTTCAGGAAGTTGTCACTAAGGGGGGATAGGCTCTAGTGCCTCCTTCCTTCTCCTATTGTGTCATATTTGTAAATCCTTCAATCCTATCCCAAGTTGTTCTTAAGGGGGGATGTTAGGATATTCCGAGATCATACTAAGGCGTAGCGGAAAAGAGCATACGCATGAGAAAAATCCTCCCTCTCTGTTTCTGATTTGCCAATATCACACAGAGTCGCAGGGAAAAGAGCATACGTAGAAATGAAAGGTATAGATCCGGTAATAAAAAAGAAGCTAAATAAACCGAAATAATAAACAGAGAGAAAATAACTAGAAACTGCAAATAAACATTGTATACCTTCAGATCTTAAAAATGACATAGTTAGGGCTACCAGAAACATTTTCACATGAAACGAAAGGGGTTCCTCATTGGAACAGATGCTCCTAACACAACAGAGTAGTTCTCTCGGCCCAAAATTAGTCAGAAATAACAGATCTAGGAAACGACAGTCGGATGCAGTTCTACCGGCTTCAGATTTGGATCACCAATGGACGCATCCCTCAAATAGCTCTGATACCATGTAGGAATTTACAGGGTAAGTTCCTCAGACAGAACACCAAAAGACACCACTCACAAACAGATCACAAATCAATACACCAATATTTTTGACGTGGTTAAAACCCTTAAAGAGAGAAACAGTCCACGGCCTGAGCCAACGTGGCCACTTTAGGCAATTTATTAATAAAAGAATGAAATCTTACATAAGCTTCTCTCATGAATGGTTAACCTACAAATGACCCTCCATGCTCTTTAAATAGAAATCATGGACCAATCGGGTGCTAAGTCACAGATCAAGTGTCAGTAATACCGAGGAGAGAATGAACTGTCGGATCACTACATATCGTGATCCGACGGTTCATTCTCTCCTTGGTATTACCGACACTTGATCCGTGGCTTAACATTCGATTTGTCCATGATCTTTGTTTAAAGAGAATGGAGGGTCATTTGTAGGTTAACCGTTCATGAGAGAAGCTTATGTAAAATTTCATTCTTTTATTAATAAATTGCCTGAAGTGGCCGTGTTGGCTCAGGCCGTGGACTGTTTCCCTCTTTGAGGTTAAACACGTAAAAATACTGGTGTATTGATCTGTGATCTGTTTGTGAGTGGTGTCCTTGGTGTTCGGTCTGAGGAACTACCCTGTAATTCCTACAGGGGTCAGTACGGATATTAAGAGGGTTCATGATCCAAGTGCTGTAATGGAGATCCCAAAGGCTATCCATTTTGGGTTGCTAAAGTTATAAAGGTCTTTACAAAAAATGAGGATGTTACAAGTGTTGAAGTACATTGGTATGCCACAAATACACACCCATTTAATGGTGTGTATAAGCCAGAGATGGTAGTTGACAAAAAAAATGGTGGAAAGAGAAAAAGAAAGGGTACGAATATAAATCGTCGCCGCATAGACATATTAAAATTGGAGGATGTTGACATACTTGTTTATGACTTCAACAAAGAGAGGAACTCTTCACTTCAAGATGATAGAGATTCTGAAAAGGTTGTTACCAAAAGGAACAATGTTGAGATAGGAGTCTGTTGAAACCAGTCGTAGATCTAGAAGAATTTTGAAACCTGAAATGATGGCCGTGCATGTGGACTCAGATGGGGCACTAGCTGATGAAAGAGAAGAATATGGAACATCTTCATCAGCATCCAGTCACTCATCTGAAGATGTGAATTCTGATGGTGTGCAAGAAAATATGAGTGATTTTGAATAATTGGTTAAGACAGTTTATCTAACTATGTATGCATCGTATCTTGAAATAAAATTTTTGATTTCCATATGGTGTTAAATGAGAAGTAATGAGTCATTTTTATGTTGTTGGATTATATGTCTTAATTATGATAATTTTTATCTTTTAGAATATCTACAATGAAACATTAAATTAAAGATATAATGTATGTTTCATTCAATATACAAATAATGACTTTGAATTCATTTAGTGATGTAATTTGCTCATAATGTCATGGTTTTTTTATTTTATGGTTCAAAAAATTTCAATTTCTTTTGTATCTAGCATGTTATGGTTGAGAACATGTTGAATTTATACTTAGGAAAGAAAAATGTTATTCTACAAAAAACATTAGCTTGTTTTTTCCTCGTAAACAACTTTGTTATCCACACTAAAAATTTGGTTTTACTAGCATTTTTTTTAGAATTTTGAAGATTGACCCTAAAAAAAAATCATCATTCCAGTATCATCACTTTTTTGTTTTCAAGCTGTATTTTGCACGAAAATTTCGTTTTCACTGCCATTTTTAAAACATATTCAAAATTGTCCCTAAAAAAAAACCATCGTTCCAGTGTAGACACTTTTTGTTTTTAGCACTGTTTTTGATTTTTTTTTGGCATTTTTTGGCCAGAGTTCCTGCTTTGAGTTTATAGTTCCTGTTTCAAAGTTTACATTGTTAAAAATATTCTTTCAACATGTATGGGTTCATTTTGGATTACCCACTTCCATTGTATCTGATCAAGACACCGGATTTGTGGGAAAGTTTTGGTCAAGTCTGTGGGAACTGATGGACACCAAACTAAAGAAAAACACAATTTTTCATCCACAAACCGATGACCAAACTGAAGTAGTCAACAAGACAGTGATCCAATTGCTCAGAGGATATTTTAGCAAGCATCCTAAGCTTTGGGATGAACATTTGTGTTATGCACAACATGCTTACAACAGAGCAAAACATTCTTCTACACAAAGATCTCCTTTTGAGACCTGTTTTGATTTCACATCAATGTCTCCTTTGGATTTTGTCTTTGGTAAAGACACCACAGTTGAGGGACACAATGATTTGGACAGGGAAACTAGGTTCATCGAACAAATCCAAGAGATCCATCAGGCAATATAGGAACAGCTGGAAAAGAGCGAAACCAAATACAAGCCAAGGCATGACAAGCATCAGATGGAGCATAGTTTCCAAGTTGGTGACCAACTCTGGCTGTATATCAGTAAGGACAGAATGCAAGGTGAAGGTAAAAATCTAAAGCCTATCAGATATGGACCTTTCAAGATACTTGAGAAAATCGGTGTGAATTCTTTTCGCCTTGATCTACTAGCTTACATGCACATTTACTCAGTCGTAAATGTAGATTGCTTGAGACTATTTGAACCTTCACTAATTGAGGATCCCGAAGAGCAGAGTCAATTGCCTTCTATTGATGACTTGTTACCTAAATATCTTAATGAATTTTAGGAAGACATAGTTCTGGACAGGAAGGTGAGGATGACGTGCAGGGGAGATGTTGAGTACCGCAGAATTGGGCTCAAGGGTTCAAATCCGAGTAGTGCAAAGTGGATAGAGATTGGACAAGTGAGACAATAGTACCCTCACTTAGTCAATGGTTGAAAGCCAACTTTTGGTGGTCCAAAATATTTTTCAGTGGGAAGGCCGTGATCCAAATTGGATCCATGAAAATTTCAAAGTTCTATGATTGTATCAAATCATGACAGACTTCAAAAACTTGTGAAAAATGAGCTATTAGGAAGACCTCTAGACAGTGGAAGTTTGTAGCCAGCAAGGAACAATGAGGACCTTAGTCAAAGCATGTTGATCGAGGTCCATGGAGGCCATGCAAGATGCAAACTAGCAATTAGGAAGTTCGGATCAGAAAACGAAGGTTGTTTCTGATGCACGTGCTTAGCTAGGTAAAACCCCTCGAAATGGAAAGGCTCTGAAGCGCTCGGTCACAAGGGAAGCCGAAAACCATGGGAAAAGCGCTGAAATGACAGACGGGTCTCGTGCTCCAAAACTGGAAGAATATCGGAGGCGTTTTGGGTAGTAAGCAGAATTGTCAGAGGACCTAATGATTCCATACGTTGGATGACACGTGTCCGACGGATGAGAGAGAAAATTTCCTCTCATCATAGGCTAATGTCTGAGCAAGTCAACTGCGTGATAAGAGTGAACACTGTAGGATTTGGGGGCTCCAGATCTAACGGTGGAGATCGTGCCCGATGGGAAACCAGATTCAAAGGGAGGAAATAAGCCACGACATATAAATTTTTGAAGTCTAATTTGACCACTGAGTTGGCGGATGAGTCATTTCACAACATAACCGAAAATACCAAACCGCTTGAGGAAGAGCTGGCACAGTTCATGAGAGGACAAATGACCACTTCCCTATGAGACGTTACACAGTGGTGATGATGCAGAGGCAGGGAATTCCAAGCGAACAACATCTGGCAATCCGAAGAGATGGAAGAGGAAGTGAACAATCATGAGACAGTTTGGATTTAAGCCATGAACAAACGAACATACAAAGATAGAGAGGACATAGGAGAAAGGAAGAAGGAGATAGTGAGATAGAAGAAAGACATAGAGAGTCGAGCTGACTTGCAAAGCTAAGGTAGCATCGAGCAGATATAAGGCTTGAGAGATTCAAGCAATCCCTGTGAGGATATGTGTTGGGAATTGAGTACTAAATTGGACTCGTCCCATCAAGATCACTTGAGGTCGAGACTTAGTAAGCGGGAGTCTGGGCACTCTAGTGGCTTGGGGAGTCCAAGAACCACCCTACTAAGCATCATCTATTTCAGGAGACTTAGATTGAGCTCCTCATTGTAAAAGATCTGCTTTAAAGACACAATAAAAAAAGGCTACCACTGAAAGCTGGACCAAAGACATAGCACAGGAGGATTGGGTGAACTCCTTATTAATTTATTGTGTTCTTGTATTTTCTTACTGTGTTTCTCTTACTATTTTCCATTTTCCAGTGTACGTGCATTTTGCTATCTGATCGGTCCATTGCCTAAGATAACATAGACACACACCAACACATGAGTCTATAATACCTTCATTCATTAATTAATTAACTGAGATCACTCACGAGGGATTTTCAGATCACTTCCTTCATTAGTTTAGCCCTCATCGAATGAAAGTATTTCATTTTTATCATTTAGTTGCATAGGAATTAAGTCTTCTTCTCTTGTAATTTCTCCCTCAACCATTCCTTTTCTACTTGGAGTTGTGTTCTCACTCAACTCCTTTCAAATTTCTACATGCCTTTCTTCCATAAGGCCCACATCTTCAAATTTCTTAGATTTGGCAATCTGCATCAACCTATGTGTCCTTCCTCTCTCTGCTTCAAGCTCAAAGAAGAGGGGGACTATAAATTTATGTCAAACCACTCTACCTCCTTCAATGAACTTTTAATAGGAGCTCAAATTTGTCTATGGGCTAGGCTCCTAAAGTTCTAGAAAATCTCTCTCCAACTACACATGTTTTTTTTGCCTTCTTACCTTCTTTCTGCCCCTTTTTGTCCTCCTGTAGCATTTTTGTCTTTCCTATACCATTGCTTGTGTTTCTTGTAGCACTTCCTATGTTTCCTGTAGCAAGCCTTTTCCTTTCCGTTGGAGTGTGAAAGGTGCCTTAGGCTGTTTAGAGGAGGTTTCCCTAGTGATAGCCTTCCCTACATAGGTTAAGGAAGTCTTTGAGATGGCTCTAAGAGATGTGGGTTCCTAAACCTTCCTTTTAATATGTTCCAGCTCCTCTCTCTTACTGGGTCATTGTTCAATCAAAATAACGGTGCTTTGTTAACCAGGGATGCATGGATACAAACTTAAGAGGTATCAGAAGTATATGTGCATCATACAACGTGTCCTTACTTTTATTTCATGATGTAGTGGACTGAATGTAATAAAATCACATCCTAAACTAATTAGAGAAAATGAAATGCTCAAAATGCAAACCTTAACCTATTGTAAGAAAAAAAATACAAGGAAATAAACCTATTCTAATTTCATAAAGTAAATCTCATGAAGTAAATTTCAATCATTACGTTTCAAAGATTTTAGGTCCATTAATAGAGTTCATTGGATGTGGCAATCATCATTGTATTATCCATTTCATAAATCTGTCCATTAGCCCAAATCCTTGAAATGTTTTGCATGGGTAAAGAGGAAAGTCCTAAGTGGTACTTAGTCTTCCCTAATCATTGATTTAGAGTCTAGGGGTCTTTATTCCACCCTAAGGTATAATAACGAATCTTCTTGAGTGAATCTGGGCAAGTATATACTTGTTGAAATGTTGTTATAGGAGATCTTGTAGTTGCTATAGGAAAATGCAGATTTACTAGAGGAAACTATAATTCACTGAATGACCAAGTAAATAAAATATGAGTTGTATGGGAATTTTTTTTTGTTGACTAGAATTTTTTAGGTCTCAATTCCAAGCATAATCACTCAAAAATACCTCAGTTAACCCATTCTAAAAAATAACAGAAAATTACTAGTCTAAAATCTAGAAATTCGAGAACTAGTGAGCTAGTAAATCTATCAAATGCCTAACCTAATCAAGTGAAAATGCAATGGGGTAATTTTTTTTATTAACTAGAATATTTTTGTGATGTAATGAAAATGGAATAAACTTTATTGAAACTTGTTAGCATGCTCTAACAAATAGCATAAATTTACTGTTATTTGCCACAAAGGTCTTCAAAAAATCTAGATTTGGGAATACGATAACTAATCCAAGTAATTCAATGATTAATATGACCTTCCAAATATTTTCCAATGATGAAATGAATCTTTTTATCTTGAAAAGGAACTTACATCAAACATTTAACCCAATCCTACAACAAGTAATCATCAATGCTAAATGTAGAAATAGAGAAAAATAAGAATAAGAGATGCATGAGATGAATAAGTGAAAAGACGAAAAGTAAATGATAAAAAAAGGCTCTGAGGCTCCTGGTATGGCCCAGCTCAAGGAAAATTAGAGTCCTATGGAGGAGAATAAGTCTTAGAAGTTTAACATGGCAACAATCTTCATTAGTTACGTCAATACAGTTACATCCCTGCAAGAAATGATAGTGGAGCTGCAAAAATTCGAGTTCTCTCCAGAAGAAGATTAATAAAAATCAACCCCTAGAGGAAAATTTGACTTGGTACTTATAAAATATGATTAGGAAGAATTCCCCGTTAAAGGATAAAGCATTCCCCATGAAAGGAGGAAGCTTTCCCCATCAAAATCCCTAATTAGTGGATCTAGTTCCCAATACTAACAATCTACATTAAATGATAGGGAACACATTCTTAGATTTTCTCAATCATTGGAGTTCCAAAATATGTGAAATTATTTCATAATATCTTCTTGATTTATTATTTAATATTTATCCTCCTATAGTAGGTAGAAATTCCCTAAATTATCTCCTCCTCCAAATATTCATAATCTGCCCAATATTCTCACAATATTCCACAAAAAAAATAAAAATAAAAAATTTAGGCACAAATATGAAATTATCCATAAACCTTCATAATGAACATATTCAAGTTAAAAATACATTATATAATGCAAAAATAGAGTTTTAATGTGATGAAAGATAGTCATATGGGCATTAATTTATGTCAAATTTAGAGGCCCATCACCGGACCTTAGGCATGCTTGAGATAAACAAATATTTGAAATGCTAGAAAATTTTATGAGAGAAACCAAGAAAAATTTAAAATAAGGACATTGGATAGTAGAAGTATTTAGTAGAGCCAACAAAAACAAAGGGAGATTTAGTTAGAGTGATAGAAACACGAAATAGAAAAACTTAATATCAACAATCCAAGTAGAATTTATGATCCACTTATTACAATCCAATAGTTCGTACAACAATACGTCGACCAAAACGAGTAACTAACTACTCATGTTAATAAATTTCAAGATAAAGTGATAGTTCAAGGGAATAAAAATATATCCACTATAATATGAAAATCTCACCAAGAATTTTCCTAAGAAAAGGAAGAGTTTGAACAAAATTTATATTACAGAGCCCAATATTTTTAATATTTTCCCAATATACTTTTCATCCACATGCAATCAGATATAAACTCAATAATTTCTAATTTGAGAATTGTGCTACCGACAAGTAGCTCAACCTCAAGCAAAGTCTACCCATGAGAATCTGGCAATATTATTGATTATTTGCATGGAATTGTTAATAAAGTGAAATTATTGGAACACCAATTACTAGCTGGTCAACAATTGTTAGTGCACATATCACTAGCCAACAAGGTATAATATTTGAAATATTTAAAGGCATTTGATATTGATGAAAGTATAGTGGTACGAAAATGGTCGATATTTAATCAAAATCTTCAAGTTCTTGCACCAACTACTTATCAAACAACATTCCCTATGACTTCAACACTAGCACATACAATAGCACAATCATCTCGACCATATTTCTGACAACAAAAATTCAATTTCTTTGAGCCAAGATTTTAGGATGTGGTCCCTCTTCTGAACAAAAATATGACACTCAAGTAATTGAAGTTGAATGTTCCAATAGGTTGCCTAGGGAAGGGAAAAGAATATGAATTCACATTTTAAATCCTACAGATGTAATTCAACAAGTTCTAGTTGACCACGAAACTAGATATGTTGATTAGCCAACCACCCTTATGGAATAACTTTCATTTCATTCTAAGTGATTACATTTTCTAATTTATGATGTATCAAATTTTGTAAAAAATATTTAAGACTCCAAATATGCCCTTCTTTGTCACAAAGAAGGAATTAAGGGTAGGGGAGATGTTGGAGGGGCTATTCGACTTACTTGACCATCCCAAACAATTGTAGAATTGATATTATAAAGTCGATCAACTCTCTAGTCGAGTCAACAGTCTAAGTTAGATAGGTTAATTTTTTTTTGACAATTAAATTGTTGTGACCATCTCGACATAATATAAATATATATATATATATATATATATATATATATATATATATATATATATATATATATATATATAATATATATATATATATATATATATATATATATATATATATATATATATATATATATATATAATATATATATATGGAAATGTATGCATCTTTGTATCTATTGTGATTGGCTTCTCAAGACAATGTAATATAAAGTAACACTGTGTTGGTTCTTTGCTACATCATTTATGTTCTTCTATTCCTATGTTCCTTATGCTCATGTCAATTTTTGGTTTCATTTCATCTAGTAACCAATGGTCATTGTCTACTACACTACAACAAGTAGATATCATTTTTTTTGGAATATTTTACTAAAATATAAAATATTGTAAAATATTGGTGGATCTTTCAATGAATTTTAAAATGTTGTAAAATATTAGTGAATCATTCACTTAATAATAAAATTTTGTTAATTATTCGTGAATCCCTTAATGAATCTTTATATCAAGTTATTTTGCCTTCTTATGCATTGATTCTCTAACAGAAAAATAGTTATCCAATTACTCCCCTTCAAATAAACCAACATCTTTAGGATTTGGGCATTCATCACCATCTATAAGTTTCTCAACGCCTTGGTGTGTGTAACTATTATAGTAACTATTGTGTTTTCTTCTTCAATCAAAACTGTAATAATTGTAGGTCAATACACAAATTTTTGAAGTAACACAAAATGCACAACGAGATTGACTAAACGAAAAAATATGTAATTAAAGTTAATTTCCTATATGATAAAAAAATCTATTAAGACAAACTCACTAGAAATCCACAATTTTCAAGTTAAAAAATATAGCCCACAAAGAAAAATGTTCATTACTTAGTATAACGTGTTACAAAATAAGTATCACTAATGGATTTCAACTTTGAAAATCATAATACACTAAACAATCTCTCAACCGCTAGTAATTCCATGTATTGATCCTTTAGCCTTTCCATCAAAAGTATATTTTTGTTAAAGGAATGTTGTTCTAATGACAATAGATACCCTACAATGAACACATAGGAAGCTGGAGCTTAGGTCATTTTTCCGTACAAATAACGAAGTAGAACATATTTCCCTTTCCCGATAAACATTTTAAAATAAAATACAAAATAAATATTGGATTATCTAAAAACCCAAGAAGCTTCATTCATGCTAGAAAGTGAACTGGAAATTAAATTTTTTCTTTAAACTATTAGATATATAAAAAAAAAGTGATAATAATTTCACAAAATATTTGGAATACCAAAAGAATAAACAAAGCCATATATGATTCCTAATATCCTATGTTTCTCAAGTAAACAGGAAAAAAAAAAAAAAAAAAAAAAAAAAAAAAAAAAAAAAAAAAAAAAAAAAAAAAAGGCTTCTTATTCAATAAACAACATTAACTTTGACCCAATACTTTTTAAATTAATGATAATTAGATGAAACCAGTCGTTCCCAAACAAATGGCTCATTAGAGAATAAAACGAGAACTATAAGTGTTTAAGGGACTAAATATTTTTTAAAACAAATAAACACAAAATTTTAAAATTTAGCCCTTCCCACAAAAGTATAATTTTATTAAAGGAATGTTGTTCCCATGACAATAGATCCCCTACAATGACCACATAAGAAGCTAGATCATATGTCATTTTTCCATACAAATAACCAAGTAGAACATATTTCCCTTTCCTAATAAACATTTTAAAATAAAGTACAAGATAAATAGTGGATTATCTAAAAAGCGAAGAAGCTTCAAGCATGCTAGAAACTGAGCTGCAAATTAAATCTTTTTACCTAAATCATTAGATATATAAAAAAGTAATAATAATTACACAAAATATGTGGAATACCCAAAAAAATAAACAAAGTCATATATTATTCCTAATATCCTATGTTTCTCGAGTAAACATAAAAGAAAAAAGAACATAAGGCTTCTTATTCTAGAAACCACATTAACTTTAACCCAACACTTTTTAAATCAATCATAATTAGATGAAACTAGTCGTTCCCGAACAAATGGATCACTAAACAATAGAACAAGAAGTATAAGTGTTTAAGGGACTATTTTTTTTTTAAACAAAATAAAAACAAAATTTTAAACTTGAAAAATTCTTCAAATTCTTGGCCAAGGTATTAGATCTAGATGTTAAAAATATTTGATGTACTTGAATGAATATATTTGTGCATAGAGGAAAGCTTCCTAAATGACTTACTCATAATTTAATAGGAGGATATTAGGTATGTGAAGAGATTTGCTATGGATTCATGAGACTCTAGATTTCATTTCCAACAATGGAGAAGATATTGATAATTTAATATTTGAATTCAAGACATGAACCTTAAATTAACTTGCATATCTCCACCTCCAACTCCACCTCCTCCTCCTCCTTCTCCTCCACCTCCTCCACCTCCACAACCTTGACCTCCACCTTCTCCTCCTCCTCGTCCTCCACCTCCTCCACCTCCACCTCCTCCTCCTCCATATCCTCTTCTACCACCTACTCTTCCACCACCTCCACTTCCTCCAGCTCCTCCTCCACTTCCTCCACTACCTCCGCCTCTGCTTCCTCCCACTCTTCCTCCTCCACCTCTGTCTCATCTACCTCCTCCTCCTCCTCCTCTGCTTCCTCCTCATACTCCTCCTCCTCGACATCCCCCTCCACCACCTACTCTTCCTTTACCTCCACCTCCTCCACCACCTCTACCTCTGCCTCTTCCTCCTCCTCTACCTCCACCTCCACCTCCTCTTCCCCCTCTACCTCCACCTCCACCTCCACCTCCACCTCCTCTTCCTCCTCCAACTCAACCTCCACCTCTATGTCCTCCTCAACCACCTCCACCTCCTCGTACATCTCCATCTCCACCTCCTCCTCCTCCTCCTCCACCTCCACCACCTCCTCCTCCACTACCACCTCCACCTCATATTCTCCACCACCTTCGCAAACTCAACCTCCACCCCGTCCCCCACCACCTCATCCTCCTCCTCCTCCACCATCTCCTCACTCCCCTATTTTTTTATTTTGTAGCTAAAGATAAACCTTATTAACTTTAATAGCAAGGTTGTTGTGTAGTGCTACACATATTAACTATGTCTAGGATGCCATTCTTCTGCACCTCCTCCACCTCCACCTCCTCGTCCTCCTCGTCCTCATCCTCGTCCTCCATCTCCACCTCCTCCTCCACTGCCTCCACCTCCACCACTGCCTCCACCTCCACCACTGCCTCCACCTTCACTTCCTCCACCACCTCAATCTTCACCCCCTCCTGCAGCTCCACCACTTCAACCTCCAATCCTTCCTCCACCTCAACCTTCAATCCCTCCCCAACCTCCTCCTCCTCCACCTCTGCCTCCATCATCCCCTCCATAACATTGATCTCCACCCCTCCTCCTTCACCTCCACCTCCACCTCCTCCACCACCATCCCCTCCTCCATTTCCTCCTCGTCCTCTTCCTTCTCCTTATCCACATCCTCCTACACCACCTCCTCTTCCTCCACGTCCACCTCCACCACCTCAACCTCCTCCACATCCACCACCTCATCCTCCACTTCGTCCTCCTCCACCACCTCTAGTGAGCTCCAGTATTGTAGCAATAATGCTGCAACTCCTGGGGCTTCCTTATTTACTTTTATCAACCCAGTAATTCGTAACAAACTTGGAAGCGATGGTGATGTATTCACAAGTACTAGCTCTTTCTAGAGGCTGTCACTTCGTCAGCTGGCACAAGTTTGCTAGGAGCTTAATTCAACTTCTATGAGTTCTTAGAAGAATCTTTTAACTATAATGAAAGAAAACTAACTCTACAGGGGCTATTCTATTTGCAGAAAGAGAAGGAAAACTGAAATGTAACTGAACAGTAACCTATGAACAGAAAAGTATGTGGAGAGAAATACGGTAAAAGAGAATGAAATGATTCAAGCAAGTGAATTTGAGCCAATATCAACCTTTTCAAATCAAGTTATTACACTAGTAGTTGCATGGAAGAGCAAAAACTATGTTTTTGGTGGTAGCAGTAGTGCCTTGACCTTAGATCATAGTCCCAGGAAGGGAGAAAGGAGATCAGGGCCTGCTATTGGCCTTTTTGAATCTTATTCTATCACTACAGTAACCTACTTAAGCAACTGAAACAAAAACAACTATACTAACCATCAAAAGCAACCTAATCCAACAAAATAAAATGAATCTATGCAACGAAATTAACTCATGAACTGAAGCAAAAACATATAAGTACATAGCAGGAGGTGCTGGGTAGCTTGGGTTGGGTCCTAACCCAAGAGATTTAGCCTTCTGAAAGAGATCAGTGCTAGCTCAAAAATTATTTCATCTTCATTATCAAAAATAATAATTACATTACATAAATTGTTCTAAAAAAGAAACTCGAAAATGAGCTGAACACAATGTTGCACAAAAGTGCGAAAATATACTAATAACTGGCTAACAGCCAAATAAAAAAACTGAGGCCCTAAGCCCCCGTATTTATACAAATGGAGTCCCCCACCAACTCTCCTAAAATCAAGGAGCTCAGCTTCCCAAAACTGCAGATAAGCAACAATCCCTCTTTACTTGTTCGACTGCCTCTGGGATGCCGTAATGTGGCTACTTGTGCTCTGAGTTTCTGATGGAGAATTCGAGGTAAGGGTTCATAAATGAAAGGGAAACCCTATTACAAATCCTCTCTCTTGTTCTTCCTCGAATTTGGCTGCCAAATGCTCATCAAACCTTTGATTTTGTCTCAAAATTGGCCAAAAATCTGCATAAAGCACACATTAGACTTTTTGGCATAATGACTAACCCAATTCACTCTATTAGCATAAATATAATAAAAAACATGAAATAAAGTAATGAGAATGGTGGATTATGTCGAATCAAGAGGCAAAATGAGCCCATATAATTATCCATTTATAGGGTTCATCATTACCCCCCTACTGAATGGGTTGCTCATCCTTTGAGCAACTAGTCTAACTCTTCATCCTTGATGGCTCTGACAGACTCCCTGACATCCCATGCTTCTGACGTGATATCTTCCTCTTTATCATGGAGTCATGCCTTTCTATCCATGGCTCATCCAAGATGCCATGGCCATCAGCTGCAAGTCTCCCAATGCAACATTGGGATCCCATAGGTTCATATCAGTAAGGGCCATGTTGTGCAAGTAAAACTCTGCTAGCTTTGCTTTGTCCTCAGCCGAATTGTGATCACATGGATGCATGAATTAGCCATAATACTGAAAAGGTATTGTGCCCCTCTGAGCCAGTGTCTTGATCTGAAATTGGATCCACTAATCCTTGAGGTACACTGCATATGATTTGGCTTGCCGCTTGCACTGTAATGCCTCCATAGCCCAGCTAGCCATGCAGGCTAATTGGGCTTCCTTTTCCTGTAGCTTCCTTCTCAAGATCAACACCTCATTTTCTGCTTGGGATTCCCTTTCTTGTTTCTATCTTATTAATGTCTCACTGTCTGCCTAGGGTTCCTCTTCATATTGTTGACTTTTTAAGATTGACAGCTTATTTCCTCCTCGAGGTTCACTTTCTTGCAGCTGTTTCTTTAACATTTCATTTTCGGCCTCTAATTGAGCTCTTCTGATGCTTTCTGTATGTCTTACCATGCTCAATTCCTTGGCCATTTCTCTCAACTTGTTTTCCATGTGCCCAATGTCTTCCACCCCTTGGTCTGCTCTTCTACCTTCTTTTCCTCCTTCCGTCTCTTTCTCTATTTATGTCTCTCCCTACTTTATTTCTTCAACTTTCTCCTCCTCTATCTTGCTTTCTTCCTTCTTCCCTTCTTGTTCTTATAAATCACCAGTTTCTTCATCTTCTCATAAAACCTCTTGTCATTTTATTCATGCTTCCTTGGAAAACCATCTATGGAAATGAAGATTTTTTTTTTTTTTTTAACAGAGAGACAGAGACTGTATTTTTCCAACCATAAGAAACAATTTTTTTATGAATTTCCTCCACCCAACAATTGTATTTTCTCCTCAAAAGCTAAACCATTGTTAGCATATTTTGATATTCAATGGAGGTACGCCAAGAACCTACCTCTGCAGCTCAAGAATTGTGTTAAAACCCGTGTTTTTCCTCTCCAAAACATCTTACTGGCCCTCCTGTAGAACCTGTTACTGCTCTTGTAGAATGCTGATAGCAGAAAATGGCTAAAAACAATTGATGATGATGATTTCAAGGTTATGGTGGTGGTATAGAGCTTACTGCAGCTAAGTGGACAAGGATGAAATGGAAGAAAAGGTGGTGAAGGAGTTTCGAGGAGGCATACTTATGTTTTCTTTGTGATATTTCCACCAATGGTGAGTTGACAAAAATGTGCATTGGCATTATTTGGACTGTTAGTCCCTACTACAGTGTCATCATGCAACCTTATGCTTTCTGTCCGCAATCACCTCCCATCATTTGCATTGGAGTTTAAACAACCACCACTACTTGTTTTCAGATTCTCATGAGTTGACTAAACACACGTGCAGTATGAACTCCAGCTGAGCGATGTTTGAACTGGATGAGGGTGGCTAGTTAGCTAGCCACCGATCTAGTTTAATTCGCAACCATCTCATTTGTCAATGCAATTTTTAAACTATACCCATGAAATAGAGGAACAAGTTTAGTCACTTACCTGTTAGTCAAGAATTGTGTGTTGCCGTGTTGTTGTATGCTTAGGCTTTGGCGTTCTATCCATGGATTTCTGCTGCTTGCACCTGTGGCTTTTGGATTGGTGGCTCAACTTTCTTGTACAAGTGATCTTCAATCAGGATCCTGCTCCTTGCACATTCTACACATCTGTGGCTACACCGATTCTACTTCTGGAGCTTGATTTTTAAGGGTAACAACTGCTATGCTTTGTTGTTGTTTGATGTGTGGCTGTTTTTTTGTGTAGGCATCCTCTAGCTGGATCTAAGTTGCAGGAGTTTGCTTCAACCTTCAGATTTGCATGCTCATGCTGTTGATGCTAGATTTTAATGGGACAGTGACTTGTTTTGTCCATATCTCCCAAACAGTAGATTGGATTGACCTGAAATTTTCTGAGCATGTTTCCATCATCATTATGCACCTCCCATAGAAACATTGTGGTCAATGGATGCATGGATTTCAAGAAAAACTGAAAATTTATGAGGTGATGGAGGTCGATTTCTTGGAAACCGTGCACTGGAATTGACTTAAATTGCTTGGGCATGTTACTATCACCCATATGCATCTCCCCATGAAACAATTTTTTAAATGGATGCATGAATATGGAGAAAATGCAAAAATGGCTGAAGGTGATGGAGGCCAATTTTTTTGGTAACCATGCATTGGAAGTTGCTAAAATTTCTTGAACATATTACCATCATCCATATGCAACTCCCCATGAAACAATTTTTTAAATGGATGCACGGTTTTCAAGTTAGAGAAAAAACAAATTTCTGCTCTATGTATTTTTGTATGAGAGCATCTTACAATTTTTTGGACAGTAAGAAAAATGAGCTTAGGGTGTGATGCAGACATGGAAGTGATGGAAGAGAGGTTTGAAGACTGTAGGAGGATTTATAAACCACTTATGAAGCTTCCCTGTTTCTCAAATTGCTTTTAAAATCCATTTCTGGCTCTCTGTAATTTCTACAGGAGCCTCCTATAGAAAACATAGTTTTCAGAAAAGAAGCACAGTGAGGTGGAAAGAATGTCAAGAATGATGGAGAAAGGTGAGGAAGGTAGGATAGGTGCTATTATTGGTTTCAGAGCTTTCTTGGCACCTGCTGATGCTTCTTGAAGTTCTCCTGTAAACCTGCAATACAACTGAAAATTCATTTTTCTTTTTATTTATGAAAACAACTAGGGCACCTCAAGGAGGTTTTCACCCTAATTGCCTGGCTTGGGTGCCTCCAAGGGAGGTTTTCACCCAAGGATCTTATTCTCTTTTTCTTTTATCTTCTTTCCAACACATTGACTGCCTCATGGAGGTTTTCAATCAATGAGGTAATCTGAGGCGCCTCTGAGGAGGTTTTCACCTTAGATTTTTATTTTTTCTCTCTTATTTTTCATTTTTTCATTTTTTCTTTTTCTCTACCCTACCCTACTTGAAAAAAAAAACCATTTTCAAGTATAAGAATACTTCCAATGGAGCCATGTGCACATCAAGATGATAGAAAAAATGATGTGGAGGCTTGAAATGTATGCTTTGACATGTATCCAGATTTCAGAGACCAAATGATTTGACTTTGAAGGGATCAAGCATAGTTGAGGAAGAGAGTACTACTGCAACTTAATGACTATTTGGAACCATATTTGAATATAGTTTTGATGTCCTTGGTCCTTTTGTTGATCTGGATCATTCTTCATGTCTTCCTCTGTCATGACCTTCACATCTTCCTCTTTTTGCTGATCTTTCTCTTGAATACATGGAGGATTTGATGGTAACCATGAGGGAGCTCTCTCAATCTCTGATTTTGATGTCTTCTCTTCATCAAATGTAGCCCATGGTTCTTGGATCTCCTCTTTTGCATCTTCTTCTGCGAGATATGGTCCTTGAATGATATCAATATAATATCTTTTTTTCCATACTCTTCTTGAGCTATGGTGAATATCATTGAGGTCAAGAGGAGTTGTTTGGAAGTGTTGTACCTCAGCATTGTAATTGGGTTGAGCTACTCCAATGTACGAGTTTGGAAATGGTGTTTCCCCACTATATACTTGCTGGGCCTATCTGTTGTTCAGGTTCGGGTTCGGCTGGGTAGGCATTTGGGGTTGCCTTAGTGGAGCAGGAGGTAATGGTTGAGCAGGTGGTGCAGGCAAAAGAGCGAGAGGAGATTTGTACTAGGGTCTCCACCCCTGATGAGTTGCACTGCACTGAGGTTGTGGCTAAGAATAGGGTTGAAATGAATGGGTGGCTGGTTGGGCATGATATGGAGATGTGAAGGACCAAGGAGGAGGCATGGACTAGGAAGGATGAGCAGGGAGGCCCCAAAAAGGTATAGATGTGACTTGGTTGGGGTTGTAGTATGCCTGAGATGTCCCTTGCATCCCCTGCTAATATGGTCTAGGTCCATGTAGCCTCCTTTCGTCTATGTAATAGGTCTATTCAGTGACTTTTACAGCCCCTTGGTATACAACTTTAAGTTTGGGCAGGGAAGGGAACTTGTCTTTAGAATGATTTTCTTCACAAATTGAACAAACCTCTGTAGATTTCAATGGGCATTCATTCCTAGGATGCCTTATGGTGCACCTAGGACAAAAAATGGCCAAAGCCCTCTCTACGTTCTCTTGTTTTTTTTTGATATGCATGGCAAGAATCTGCAACATCTCACTCTTGAAGTCTTCCCACATGTTTCCAATTTCTCCTTTAATGGATGAGTTGGAAGAAAAGGTACTGCTCCCAACATTTCTGTTTTCATCCATTGGCTCCAAAGGAATTTTTTTCTCTTCTTCTTCCTCTATAGGTTCTTCAAATATGTCTGGATGTTACCTAAGGGTGTTTTTTGATTGCAACCACCGAAGAAGAGATAAGGTTGGTTGTGTGAAGCAGTGCGGGTGTTGGGCAAACATTCTCCTGAATTATCTCTACTCCTACGAGGCATGAAAGGAAATATTTTGGTGATTTTTGTTTTTTCTACTCCTGCAAAACTAAAATGGATTGAACAACAAATTGCAACTAACTGAAATGAACTTTCTAAAATGAAGTTGCAGAATTGAAATGAAAGAAAGGAAATGGCTAATCTACTTTGCTGGAATGGAAATTTCAGAATTGAAATGAAATTGAGGAAATGACTAATCTACTTTTGTTGAAATGGAAATTGTAGAATTGAAATGAAAATAGGAAATGACTAATCTACTTTTGCTGAAATGGAAACTGCAGAATTGAAATGAAAGCAGGAAATGACTAATCTACTTTCGTTGAAATGGAAATTGCAGAATTGAAATGAAAGAAGGAAATGACTAATCTACTTTTGCTGAAATGAAAATTGCAGAATTGAAATGAAAACAGGAAATGCCTAATCTACTTTTGCTGAAATGGAAATTGCAGAATTGAAATGAAACAACTACTCTACTTTTGCTGAAATAAATTAGTTAGCAAAATGTTGCAGTAGAAAATAGAAAAAAGAAGTAATCATAAAATAATCTGATGCTTCCCCGACAATGGCGCCAAAAAGTGGTAGTGAGCTCTAGTATTGCAGCAATAATGTTGCAACTCTTGGGGCTTCCTTCTTTACTTTTATCAACCCGGTAGTTCGTAACAAACTTGGAAGCGACAATGTTGTATGCACAAGTACTAGCTCTTACTGCAGGCTGTCACTTGGTTAGCTGGCGCAAGTTCGCTAGGACCTTAAGCCAACTTCTATGAGTTCTCAGAAGAAGCTTTTAACTGTGATGAAAGAAAATTAACTCTATAGGGGCTATTCTATTTGTAGAAAGATAAGGAAAACTGAAATGTAACGCAAATCCTAGCAAACCCTAATTTACCTATGAACCCTACTTTTGCAAGAAAAGAGATGAAAACTAATGAAATGAGTGCCATTGACTACTAAAAAGGTAAATTTCATTTATTCAAGCTAATTCTGAGAAGCAATGAGAAGAATACATATTTTTGTGCTTTTGAGTGTTTTTATGTGGAATTATTATGCTTGTGATTTATCTAGTTGTGATTGTGTAGAGATTTGGTGGCAAACGAAGATGGATATAGCTTTTTCAGAGGGTGACAAAGGTGTGGAGAGGTCCTAAGAAGTTCCTAATACCCTTCTGAAGACTTCCATAGCGATCAGACTTCGAAAAATCACTCACAGGAAATTCTACAGGAGGCTATAGGGGATCTACAAGAGGAGGCCGAGAGCTATTTTTGGAGTTTTGAAGGTGGAAAAATGATGGGAAAGGGTAACTGAAGGCCAGATGAAGGTTTTGAGATGTCTAGAACTTGTCAAGGAAGATAAAGAATGAATGTGATGGATGGATTTGTTCAAATGGCAAGGAAGCAACTTTATGGAGAAAAATGCAGAAATTAGGGCAGATTGGCGAAATGTTGCAAATGACTTGGGAGATATATGAGAAGTGAGTTGGTGCTGGCTGATTTATGGATGGATAGTAAGCTAAGATTTCCTACAAGAGACCTGCACATCTACTTACAAAAAATGTTCAAAGAAAGGACTAAAAATTGAAATTTCTCTAGCCTGACCTAATTTCTGACCTAAAAACAGAAAACTCTGAATAATAACCTATGAATAGAAAAGCATGTGTAGAGAACTATGGTAAAAGAATAGGAAATTACCTAAGCAACTATATCTGAACCAATATCAACCTTTCCAAATCAAGTTATCACACTAGCCGTTGCATGGAAGAGAAAAAACTGTGTTTTTGGTGGCAGCAGTAGTGCCTTCACCTCAGGTCATAGTCCTAGAAAGGGAGAAAGGAGATCAGGGCCTACTGTTGGCCTTTTTGAATCTTATTATGTCACTATAGTAACATGCTTAAGCAACTGAAATAAAAACAACTATACTAACTATCAAAAGCAACCTAATCTAACAAAATAAAATGAATCTATGCAACATAAATTAACTCATGAATTGAAGCAAAAACACATAAGTACACATTAGGAGGTGTTGGGCAGCTTGGGTTGGGCCCTAACCCAAGAGCTTCAGCTCTCTGAAAGAGATCAGTGCTGGCTTAGAAGCTGTTTCACCTTGATTATCAAAAATAGCAGTTACATTACATAAATTGTTCTCAAAAAGGAACTTGTAAATTAGCTGAACACAATGTTGCACAAAAGTGCGAAAATATACTAATAACTGGCTAACAACCAACTAAAAAAGCTGAGGCCCTATGCCCCCCTATTTATACAAGTGGAGTCCCCCAACAGTCCTCCTAAAATCAAGGAGCTCAGCTTCTCAGAACTGCAGATAAACAACAATCCTTCTTTACTTGCTCAGCTGCCCCTGGGATGCAGTAATGTGGCTACTTGTGCTCTGAGTTTCTGATGGAGAATTCGAGGTAAGGGTTCATAAATGAAGGGGACACCCTCCTACAAATCCTCTCCCTTGTTCTTCTTCGAATTTGGCTACCAAATGCTCATTAAACCTTTGATTTTGTCTCAAAATTGACCAAAAACTTGCATAAAGCACACATTAGACTTTTTGGCATAATGACTAACCCAATTCACTCTATTAGTATAAATATAATAAAAAACATGCAATAAACTAATGAAAATGGTGGATTAAGTCGAATTAAGAGACAAAATGAGCACATATAATTACCCATTTATGGGGCTCATCAACCTCTTCCACCTCTTCCTTCACCTCTTCCCCCTCTCTCTCCACCTCCACCTCCAACCCCACTTCTACATCCTTCTCAACCACCTCCATGTCCACCACTTCCTCATCCTCGACCTCCTCCTACTAGTCCACCTCCATCTCCTCCATCTCCATCTCCACCTCCACCTACTCCTCCGCCACCACCACCTCCAGTAGCTCCTCCTCCACCACCACCCCCAAATCCACCTCCTCCTCCACCACCTAAACATCCACCCCCTCCTCCTCATCCACCACCTCAACCTCCAACCCCTCCTCTTCCTCTTCCTCCTCCTCCTCCTCCACTAACTCTTCCACCTCCACCTCCTCCTCCTCCACCTCCACTATCCCCTAGACAACCTCGATCTCCACCCCCTACTCCTCCTCCTTCAAGCTTGAGGCTTGATTACTTTGTAGGGTTTCTAGGTCACCCTTTGCTCATTGCTTGGTATTTCTCTCTAAGATTTATTGTTTCCATTTAGGAGTCTTGCTGCATTCAGGACACCATTCTCAAGTTGCTTTTGGTCCATGATTGTGAAGTTATTTTGATTAGTGTTTAGTCATATTAGTGCTTTGAAAATCACTTCTGTTCCATTTTCAAACATAGATTACAATTGTTTTCTTTGGTAGGACTGAAAGTGAATGCTTGTTTTTATTTATTTGTTTCAATACAGAAAGTGAAAGATTTCTTCATTTTAGTATTTCCAAAACAATTTTCATTCGAAACCATAAGTGAATGAAATTTTCATTTTAGTTGTTTTAGATTGCATTTTTTCCTTTTCTCATTACATTAGTTTGCATTTTTGAATTAATGTGAAAGAACAAGAATAAAATATTAGTGCATATTAGTGAAAGAAAAGTTATTTTTGTTTCTCATAGGATTGCATCTCGGCATTGCATCTATTAGTGAAAGTGAAAGATTAGATCTCATTTATACATTTTGCATTGGAAAGATAAAAAGTTGTGTTTTGATGAATTTTGCTTGATTGATGCATTATTTGGTTGTCTCTTGATGAGCCTCATCATTGGGCAATTATATGGGCCTTATTTCACCTCCTAGCTTAGTCAAACCAACTATTCTCATAAATTATTGCATGCTTTTGATTATATTTTGTTTATGAGGTGAGTTAGATTTGGATATTTTGCTTTGTGGTCTAATGTGCATTTAATACAGGATTAAAGGAAAAAATCAAGGAATTTTGGCAATGACCGAGGTCAAAAATCGAATGGGACAAGGGAGAGGGATTATAAGAGGTAAATCATCCTCATTTACTACCCCTCCATTCAAATATTCCTCCATCAGCTTGGATTGCAAACAACCAAATCATGAGGACTAGAAGGTGGCCAAGAAAGTGAGAGACAAAGCACCAGTTTATGTCAAGTTTGGGAGCTGAGCCTCCCTAATCTTAAGGAATTCGTTGGAGACTTCAGATGTATAAGTAGAAAGGCCTATGACCTCAGTAGGATTCACATTTTCATTGTAAAACTCTACTCTATTTTCGAGCTACAAGACTTGTGAAAGTTCTTTTGATGTAATTTGTTGTTTGGTAATAAGAATGAGTTTTGTTTTGAGCAAGCACTGAGTTAACTTAGAGGGTTGAAGCTCTTGGGTTAGGTCCCAACCCTAGTAGCCAAGGTTCCTCTTGATTGTACATGTATGTTTAGTGTATATTCATAGTTTAATTGCTAATTTCCTTATTAGATGCATTTCCATTAGAAGTAGTGTAGATTAGATTGGTTGAGTGATAGTTTGCTTCCATTTGTGCCTTATTGCAAGTAACAAGTTAGCAAGGAGAAAAAGGATCACCACAAGGCTATTAGCAGGTGTCTCAACCTCACTTCCTCCCTCTAGGACCATGACTTGAGGAAGGGACCCTTAAGCAGCCCTAGAAACACAGAATTCTAGTTCTTTTATGAGCTTTGAAGTTTGATTTCTTTAATTTAGTATTTGGTTAATGTTGCAAGGTAGATTTCATTACCATATTTTCCATCTCCACTTATGTAGTAGATCTCACTCATGCTTTCATTCCCTTCAACAACTTTCTTCATGCATAATAAAGGGAGTTGATTCATTAGTTCTTCTTTTCTAGTTTATGAAAATATATCTTGTTGCATGACTTTTCGGAAGACACACATGTTTTATGCTGAGCAGGTGCTCCAGGAGGATACCAAGACTTCAGAGGTAGAAGCCACCTTCCACCTTGTCCACCTTAGCCATCCCTTGTCTCCACCATCACCCTCACTAGTTTTTCATCAGTTTTTATTGAAATTCTCCTAAACACATTGAGCGAATCTAGCTATCTCTTATCTTGGATATTGACTCCCGAGTGCTCCTAGACATTCTAACATTCCATTCCACTCATAACACACCTTTCCTAAGCCTCCCAGCAACTCCAACACCTCACAATTAGCTCTCAGCTGTATCCTGTAGGTTTCCTGTAATTCCTACACAATCATCCTGTAGGTTTCTAGTACATCCTATAGGTTTTCCTGAAACGACCTGTTTTGAGGCCGAATTGATGGGAAACCTATAGGAAGTCACAAAAAGCCTCCTAGGACCCCTCCACACCATCCAACCACTTCATAAACCTTCCATCCATCCTCAAACACCTTCGATCCACCTATCACATCCACAAGAACAATTAATTTTCATATTGATTTTGCCTAAAAAAAGTGAAAATAGATTTAGTTTAGTTTCTTTACCTACACATCAGTATTGTTTTATGCTTTTTACTTCTGCAACTTAGATGGTAGAATTTTTTTATTGTTGATTTTGAATTTCTACTTAGCATAACTTCTTAAATGGTTAATTAGGGTATGGTGTGGTTTAGCATTACATGTTGGATTTCTCCATTACTACAGTAGAGTAACTCTCTTAGAGTAGATTTTTCGTTCTTCCATCAAAGAATCAAGCTTCTTCTGACTCTATAGAAGTTTGGCTTGGAACCCTAGTGGTCTCTTACTAGCTGAACAATGACAGCAGTTAGAATCATCACTTTTACTTATGCATACAACATTGTCACCTCTAAGTTTGTATAAACCTCGAGTTGATAAGTAAAGTTGGTAGCCCATGAGTTGCAACATCCTTGCTGCAATATTAGCGCTCATCACTTTTTGGCACCGTTGTTGGGGAGGTTTCTGAGTAGAATGTGATTACTGTTTTTTTTCTTCTATTTCTTGTGTTCAATATTTTGCCATTAGTTTATTTTTTCAAAAGTAATCTAGTTGTTTCCTTTCTTTCATTTTGCATTATCTTTTTTCCTTTCCATTCTGCAAGTAGGATTTCAATTCAGCAAGTAGCTTTTTCATTATGTTAGTAATTTTCATTCAATCAACAATTTCAACTCTGCAAGTACTTTCCAAGTTTTAAAAAGAATACAAAACCAACCCAAAAATATTTCCTTTCATGCCTCATAAGAATAGGGACAACTTAGGGAAATTTTTGCCAAATACCCCCATTGTATCCAACATCCAACCTTTCCTCTTCTTCGGTGGTTGTGAACTGGAGGAACCCTTACGTGAGAAACCTGACATATTTGAAGAACCTGCAGGGGAAGAAGAAGAAGAGGAACCATTCCTACTGAACCAATGGCTGAAAACCGAAATGACAAAGGGAATAGAGAGAGATTCGAGGGTGCCTTCCCCATCAAGGAAACCGATGGGGACACTAAGATGAAAAATATAAGCCCCTTGGCCCTA
Organism: Pinus taeda; assembly: GCA_000404065.3. Lineage (NCBI taxonomy): Eukaryota > Viridiplantae > Streptophyta > Pinopsida > Pinales > Pinaceae > Pinus > Pinus taeda. The sequence continues at coordinate 185,419 of APFE030196698.1, forward strand.
CCTCATTTCCATGGCCTGACCACAGAGGACCCTAACACTTTCTTGTTTGAATTTGTTGTTATATGCTGAACCTATGACTATACATATGATGAGAAAAAGTTAAAACTATTTCCATCTACCCTCTAGGATGCAACATTACGCTGGTTCATGGGTTTACCTAGAGATAGTATCACAACATGGGCTCAGATGTAGCAGGCCTTTAACAACAAATATTGGGACTACTGTCGGTCAAAGGATACTAACGAGGAAATTTTCAGGATGACCATAGGCCATGATGAATCCTTAGAAGACTACAAAGAAATATTCTGTTATGGAACAAACTCACAGAAAGATAGAAAAGATAGATCAACGCCTTAGAATTTAGCCTCTTCGAGGGGGAAACCTCCTTTACATTACATAAATGAACAATTCTTGGATGATTCAAATGACAAAATCTCCTTTCTCTATATAGGAGTCTAAGGAGTCACAATATAACCAAGCCAACCTAACAATAATAATATAAAGGCACAAAAATAACAATAGAGGGATTCTATGGGGCACAATAATAACAATATGGGGACAATAGGGGCACAACAAAATTAATAAGGGATACAACTACAATATTAATGGGGTAATCCTAGTATTATAGGGACCTAACATGCCCCTCTCCTTCAAAAAAGTGTTGTCCTCAATGCTTGAGTAGTTTTGGATGTTTTTGTATAAAATTTTCATCCTCCCATGTGGAATCTTCAGCAGATAAGTTCTTCCACTTCATGAGATACTCCAAAATTGATTGATTTCGTAGCTGTCGAGTTCTTGTTTCTGTGACTACTTCCAGTTCCAATATTATTTTTCCTTCCTCGTCAAGTTCTGGCAATATTGTTTGAACTGGGAGCTTGTTGCCTATAACCTTCTTTAAACATGAAACATGGAAAACTGGGTGCACTTTGGTGATAATTTATTATCCTTCTTATCTTGCTTGAGGGACATTTGTTTATATGGTTGTAGCCATAGGAATACCCAATCACCTACATCAAAACTTATTTCGCTGCGATGTTGATCTTCCTGTTGTTTCATTTTATTTTGTGCCAACATGAGGTTATCCTTTAAGAGTTGGAGGACTTGTTGTTGATGCTCGATGTGATGTTCCACTGCTTGAACCTTAGAATTCTCTCTTAAATATGATGTGATGGATGGTGGTTGATATCCATAAAGTGCCATAAATGGGGTCATTTTTGTTGTTGTATGGAAGGAAGTGTTATACCACCATTCAGCCAGAGGCAACCATTTGACCCATTGTGTCTGTTTAT
>APFE030196699.1:1898-16470 GCA_000404065.3 Pinus taeda
TCAATAGTTTATGATGAACTAAGACTTATAGAAGTAACAAAATGATCCCATGATTCGGGCAACGAGCACAATAAAGTAGTAGCTTTATCCTTGGATGGAATTTTTACTTCTATACTTTGTAATTGCACAATAAGAGTATTAAAAGCATTTAAATGATCAGCAATCGATGTACCTTCATTCGCAAACCGTACAACTATCACTTCAGGAGAATCCTATTGGTTAAGGATTTGGTCATGTACAGTTTCTCCAGTTTCGTCCACAAACCAGCAGTTGTTGTCTCCGACACAATATTAAATAGGACATCATCAGATAGACACAATCGAATAGCACTAATCGCTCTTTCATCCATCTCGGCCCACTCACTATCTGTGATGTTGTAAGGTTGTTTGGACTTGCCCAACAACGTCTTTGCCACGCCATGTTGGACAAGAAAATCATGCATCTTCACCTTCCAGATCTCAAAATTATTCTTGCCATTAAACTTCTCAATTTTAAACCGGGCACTTTGAGTTTTCGCCATTTTCTATCAAAAAGCACAATAATCTCCAATACCAATGTTTAAATACCAGCAATTAAAAAAAAAAATTGCCTATGCCTTTGTTTTTACACAACAAAAAAACTGCCTATGCCTTTAAAAAAACAAAAATATCTGTCGTTTGCACTTCACACAAAAATTTGTGTGCAACATTACAGTTTATCCTCTGAAATCCATGCCCTCTGAATTATCAAAAAAACATTGCCCAGAGAACTTAGAAAACTTAAAAGCATCTTGCGGTAGCTGACAAGTGGTTTTCTTTAATCAAGGCAGTAATCTCAGACGGCAGCGGTTAACGGTTTCAAATGCCCAAAATATTGAAGTGATGATATCTGAAAGTGATAAGGACAAGACATAGCCCCCAGACATACCAGTTACGTCCACAGAACTGTCTCCACCAACAGTATACGCAAACCAGTTTGGAAACAAAACTTTAGGGCCGGGCGATCCAATGATTCTATCTTAAAATTATGTATAGTGTGGCATGAAATGAGCACGATTTAGTAGCGTGTGACCTCTATTCTTCCATATACACATACATAATTAACCATACGTCACGGAAGAAATGAGTAGCAATCAACCTTCATTTTTATCCGAATCACCGTTTTTAAAGCCATAGGCAACACATGGACACTGACAAAACATTGTTTTGATATTAAGGCTGAGTGATTTCTTTCAGCGTATATTATGGAACTATCTATCAACCAAATTCATTATCCTGCCCATTTGTTTTTAATGGATGCCAATGAAAACAGACTAGCAATTAATACAGACCAGTCTCCACTCACCAGCGCTCCAACACCAGACGGTCTCCACGCACTAGCGCTCCAACACCAGACGGTCTCCACGTAGGTATAGAACTTTTACTCAGCGCTAATCCACGATCATGCCATCCACCATCCACGCAGGCATAAAACTTTTACTCAGCGCTAATCCACAATCTACACGCACCAGCGAACATCCACGCACCAGCGCTAATCCACAACCAGCGCTCAGTTGTGCTCCAACATCGCTCTGATACCAATTGTTGGAGAGATGCACAGCTAAATTAAACAACAAATAACACAACAGGAAAAATCAACCACATAAGACACATCTTTAACGTGGTTCACCCAACCAATCTGCGCTACGTCCACCAAACATAGGCATCGGCAATTTATTAATCAAGCAGGAGATTACATAATGAAAAACTCATAAAACTCTCACCCTCTTAGCCAACATCCGAATGATTGTCTGTTATATAGCATAGAGAATCTAACAGCCTCATTAACTCACTCACATCAAATATAGGAGGCATTAACTCCCTCCCAACAAACTGGAGTTAATCTAGGAACTGAATTTCTATTGTTGTCACCTTTAGAGATTTTTGCCTATTTCATTACAAACAGAAAATCTCAACAAAAATAACATAACATAAGTATCACAAAAAACTGGAGTTAATAAATTTCTATTGTTGTCACCTTTAGAGATTTTTGCCTATTTCATTACAAACAGAAAATTTCAACAAAAATAACATAACATAAGTATCACAAACAATGCAAGAAAATGAGACTTAAAATTATTTCCAATGCCTTTATAGATTAACGGTTCTTGGATCTCAAACTCTTTCAGAAAATATAATATTATTTTGACAATAGTTCCAAGTACTTTTATACAAAGTCAAAGATCTCTCCTACAGAAGATCTCTTAGCATTACAATAGTGCAATCTTCGAGGTTTCCAGCAGAAAGTCTTTTCTAAGTAGGTTGCGGAGGTGAAAAATATTGTTCAAAGCCTATTCTGCAGCTCAATGGGTGGATCTGGAACCCCCTCTCATTGAGCTTTCAAATGCATTCTATAAACTTCCAATCGATATTTCTCCCTCTTTTTTTTAATCAATTCTAACTCTTCGTATTATTGGACCGATCTTTTGCAGGGCCCAACTATGCAATTGTCCGCTGCCAAATGGTGATACCAGTCTCCCCACTTCTTCGATCTCGATTTTATCTCATAACCATTTCTATTCTTCTTTGTTTCCATATGACTGGGTCGATTAAGCAAAGACTTCACGGTGGAATCATCATGTTCCAGCTCGAATTAACCTCCGGATGGCCTCACTTTGAGGAATGAACTAAATGGAATTAAATGAGTTTGTTGTGAGATCTAATCATTGACATCAAATATCAAGAAATCATATTGAAAAATTCAACCAAATTTGAAATCCACAACTTGTTTTCGGAATTTGATGTTTCTGGTCTCAGTTTCGGGGTTTCTGGACAACATTGGCTTGATAATAAGCATGCGTAGAGGGATAGGCAACATATTCCGTGAAACTCTTAAACGTTAGAATTCTTCCAATTTATTTCTAGGGCAGTGGTTGAATTGTAATTCGGTACGCTGCCTTGATCGAAATTGTGCCTTCCCTATTCTTCGCTACGAATACCTGCAAACAAAATACACAATTAAATTAAATGAAAATCATTGGAAAATTTACAATCAAATCCATAATAATGGAATGTGGGTGGATATGGTTGTATCGTGCTTGTTATAACTGGTTCGTGAATTAAGAGAAAAATCTTGCATTCATTGCACGAGAGTGGCACATTGCGTTGTTTTGATGGCATTGGAGAGTTACTCCATATGCATCCACGTACCAAATGTTGTATTGTGATGTGTTGTTGGTGAATTAGTGTGGTGTTGAATGGCGTAAAATGCAATCAACATTTCCAAAGCCCACATTTCTCTCGCAACTAGAAATAATAGGGTCTATGTAAGTGCCAAGTTTATAAGAATTCGAAAATTGAGTTGCTTTGGCTACATGTGCAAGGAAATTATAACAATGGTTGGGAAAAATTCCGTGAGGCACTAAGTATGCAGTATGAGGTGGTGGCGAGTAGGTTAGAATTTCAATTTTGAGGTGGTGGCGAGTAGGGTTGGAATTTCAATTTCAAAAGAGATTTATCCATCAAATTTAAAATTATGAAATTTTTTTTCATAATTTTAAGTTAAATTTAACATTTTTTATTTTTCACTTGTTTTTATAGTTTTAAGTTAATGGTATGAGGTGGTGGCGAATAGGGTGGGAATTTCAATTTCAAAATAAACTTATTTTTCAAATTTAAAATTAATTTTCATTAATTTTAAATTAAATTTTAATTTTTAATTTTTCACTTGTTTTTATAATTTTAAGTTAAATTTAACACTTTTCACAGTTTCCAACTTTTTTTCCCCTGGAAAAATCACTGTATATTTCATTAATGGAGTCGTAAAATAATTACATATAGAGTCTGATATATTCAGAAGTATCTTCAAAAATAAACAATTTGTTGCAATACCACGCAGGGTATGCTATCTGTTCGCTGCATTTTAGATGTTCATTTAAATTAAAATAAAAAAATAACAGTATATCTCTGCAGAGTGCTATCAAAAATATGTCTAGTGATCTATATGCTGATCCAGGGTTGGGTATCCTGGATCTATATAAGGTCTGTGATAAAATTTATGCTCCTGTTGATCAGTGATCTCTGTAATCTCCCATAGTCCTCTGTCCATCAGCGATGCCTCCTTGGAAAGTTTGTCGGCACCTTCATTATGTTCCCTGTATATATGAGAGATAGTAATATGATTAAAAGCTGCTTTGAGATGGAGTGCTTCTTGTAAAATAGTGCTAAGAGAGTGTGTGTGACAAGTAGCAGTGCCATTAATCCAATTTACAATAATCTGTGAGTCTCCAAAGATATTGATGCTAATGCAGTGATGCCTCAATGCAAAGTGAAGTAGGTGGCGAAGAGTAATAAGTTCGGCGAAATTATTGGTGCCAACCCCCAGGCCAGCCTTGATTTTGTAATGGTGGGTTTCAGTTATATGAAATATGAAGCATCCTCCACAACTCTGTTGATTTGCGGCGCCGTCAAAGTATGCCCACGGCATGCTAGTGCCAATGGGAGGATGAGGGGCTGGTTGCCTAATGGACGGAGGGGGAGGGTCGGGCAATTCCTGAAAGGCAACAACAATACTAGCTTCAAGCAGAGTCCAATGGATTGGTTTCTCATCGAAGATGGCGATGTTCCGAGCTTTCCATAATGACCAGTTTACTATGATTGGAAGGTTTATCATTTTCGTCCCCCTGTGTTTCTTGTCCCGTGCACTCCAAGCATTTATGATATTCGGTCCCTCCCAGGCTCCTGCGAATTTGATGTGTGTCTTAATATTCCGCCACAGCTCTACAGTAGCACGACAGCTCAGAAATATATGCTCTATAGATTCTGATGCTTCCTTACATAATACACATCTGGAAGGCCCGTGAATGGCTCTTTTCATGAGTTGATCGCAAGTGGGAACTTTGTTCCTGAGAATACACCAATAGAAAAGTTTCGATCGAGGGGAAGCAGCCATTTTCCATATGTTTTGCCACCATGGTTCAAGAGCTTTAGGCTTTCGGTGATCAATGAGATGTAAATAGCCTTCCTTGGGAGTGTAGACACCGTGGTCAGCTAGGTGCCAAATGAGTTCATCCGGGCCTTCTGTAATTCTAATGTGCGCTTCCATTAATGCTTATCTGTAATCTTCCCAGACAGCGTGCCATCTTCTCGGGATATTCAATAAATCTGCAGATTTCCAAGCTTGATGAAAGATGTCTGACTGCGCTGGGTCTGCAATCTGTGAAATGACCTTTATGTTTCGAGCGGAGAGGAAAGAAATAAGATCGTGAGGGAGAATGTGTCTGCCACCACATCCAGACTAGGGGTCAAGTCCTATTCTTGCACTGTTACCATCTCTGATGCGCCAAACTATGTTGTCCCTGATGAGAGGTAAGGAGTGCAGAAGAGCCTTCCAAATCGATGATATACCAGTTTTATTCCAAGTAGGCAGCCTTACCCAATCGATGATGCTGAGAGGCCAGATATATTTATGGAACACTATGTTTGTCCAAAGGCTGTGGGTAGTCAGAAGAGCCCAACCCATTTTGCCAGCCAGAGCTTTTGCAAAAAATGGAAGTTCCTTCAGTCCCCATCCTCCCCATTTCTTCGGCAGGGAAATCTTGTTCCACCCAATCCAAGCAAAAGTTCGTTTGTCTAGGTTTCCAGCCCACAGGTATCGGTTGCACAATTGTTGAAGCTTGGCCAAAATGTTCCGCGGAATCCATGCCAGGGCCATCCAAAATACAGGGGTGGCTTCGAGCACAACTTTGATTAAGATAAGCCTCCCAGCCCTAGAGAGGTATCTGTGACTCCAGCAGGTTATCCTTTTTTCGATCTTCGACACCAGCCATACCCAGTCGGCGATCTTCTGGCTTTTGGGCTTAATCCAGAATCCCAGGTATTTGAGCCCTCTGTCCATTTGCTGAGTATTATAGGGGAAGACCGTCCTGGCAATATGAGCTTCGTTAACAGAGGTGCCTACCAGAGAGATAGAAGATTTTGCTCTGTTCACTTCCATGCCTGTAGCTTTTGTGAATAGATCTAGTATGCGAGAGAAAGTGGTCGTGTCTTGGACACTTCCATCCAAGAGTATTAAGACATCATCTACAAACAAGAGATGAGTGAGGAAACAGATGTCTGATATTTTAAGGCCTCTGATGGATCCCTCCCTGGATGCAGAGATGAGAAGGCAGCTGAGAGCTTCTATGACCAAGAGAAAGAGCAAAGGTGAAAGGGGACAGCCCTGGCGCAGCCCTCTTTCAGAATGAAAGAAATGAGAGGCAGATCCATTAATCAGAATACTGAAGGTGGGGGATGTGATGCAAGCCATAATCCAATTGATTAGGGGGAGAGGGAATCCAATATGTATGAGGATCATTTTTAAGTAGAGCCAGCTTACTCGGTCAAAAGCCTTGGAAAGATCGATCTTCAGCAGAATACATTTGAGATGCTTTGTCCAAATGGAGTGGATTGCTTCTTGAGCCGAGCTTATGGCTTCATGGATCTGTCTATTTTCCAGAAAAGTGAATTGTTGAGGAGAAATATGTCTGGATAGGATGGGCTTGATCCGATTTGCTATGATCTTAGATATGATCTTATACAGCACATTACAGAGGGATATGGGGCGGAAATCATCAAAGGAGGAAGGTTTGTCAACCTTTGGTATGAGGGCAATGAAAGTAGTATTAATTGCATGATAGATGCTCCCTGAGATCCTGCTCACCTCAACTACTTTAAGAATGTCTCCTCCCAGAAGTTCAAAGAAGGCAGAGTAGAACTCTATGGTCCAGCCATCCGGTCCAGGGCTCTTTTCCTTCTTGAACCATTTTATAGTGCTTTCCAATTCAGCCATAGTAACAGGTGCTTCCAGATCCTCGGTATCTTCTTCCTCTACAAATCTGGGGAGATGTGTGGCCACATTGATGATCTCAGCCAGATTTGTACCCCCCGGGCTCTTATAAAGATTTATGAAATGTGAGGTACCCAGATTTGATAACTTGTTGAAAGTGTCTGCCCAGCCTCCCTCAGGGAGTGGGAGGTTCCAGATAGTGTTTGCCACTTTCCTTCCTTTAGCGAAGTTATGGAAAAATCTGGAGTTTTCATCTCCCGCTTTCAGCCATGTAGCTCTGCTACGAAGTCTGGTAGCTTCCTCTCGTCCCTTGAGAATAGCCTTCTTCTGATTTTCCAGATCCACCAGTCGCGACTTGTCATCTTGTGATAAGAATCCTAAATTTCGCTCATCCAGAAGTCCCTTCAATTCTTCCTCCACCTTGATTAGATGTTTGTCTTCTTGCTTCTTTTTCGCTTTTGCCCAGTTGATCACAATGTGTTTCAGCTCAGTTAGATTTTTTACGAAACCCCTTGCCATCAAATTTTCTCTTTCAATGGGATGAGCATTCCAGAAAGATGTGATCAAGTTTGTGAAACTTTGATCTTGAAGCCACATATGGTTGAATTTGTATGGGGCTTTTGGTTTCTGTTCCGGACCCCGAATTTCCAAGGCTATGGGGGAAGTGATCAAAGATGCCTCCATTGCTAACCCATTGTTTGTAAGAGTGCAGTTGATGAATCAAGGGTCCCTTGATGAGGAATCTATCTAACCTTCTGGCTAATGCAGCCTCTCCTGTTCTTCTGTTTCTCCAAGTTGGCTGAAGCTTCTGAACAGGGATGTCAATGAGGTCGTGTTGCTCCAATAACTGGCTCATGAAATTAGTGATGGGGTTAATTTGGGCCGCCTCACCCCAAGACTCCCTGAACCCCAAGGAGAAATTCAGGTCTCCCCCGATGATGATGTTGTCGCTTGTGAGAAGATTGCAGCTAAGGATATTATTCCAGAAATGTTCCCTTTGATGACAAGGTCCATAAATATTGAGGATTCGTATGGGAAGACCGAGTTCAATTGAGAAGATGTCTGCTCCAAGGAAACCATGTCCCCCCCAAGATGATTCCAACTTGATAGATGTGGGGTTGTAACCGAGTGCTATCCCCCCTGATCTTCCCATGGCATCCAAGGCAATGAAATTCCATCTAGCCCCTATAGAGGCTAGAGCAAGGGTACATGCATCTGCCGATCCGAGAGTTTCTTGTAACAGTATGATATCCGGAGATTCGACCTCAAAAAGTCGTTTAAGGGCTAGCTTTTTAGGGGCGCTGGCCAGTCCCCTGCAATTGAAAGAGGTGAATTTCATGGGGAACCATGCTGTGGGGGGTTTGAAGCTCTAAGGACCCCAACAATGGTGGCTTGGCGCCCAGCCGCAACTTCAGCGCCCGCAAGTCTGATGGCTTTATTAAGATTAGATTTACGGCCCCGGGCCAGAGGGATACCAGGTTCAAGAGGGACAATTCCCAAGCCGGCGATAGGTTCAGAAGCCCCCGGTCGGGAAGCCCGAGGTCTGAGGGAGTAGGGATGAGATGATGTCGTCCAGGATGATGAGGGCGAAGGAGGCGGAGATGAGAAGGGCAGCGAAGGTGGAGCAGTGGAAGACGCCGAAGGAGGAGAGGGAATATTACACTGAACCATGGTGCACACAGGTGCATTATCATGCATAAAAGAGATATCAGAAGATTTAGAAATAGGGAAAGGAAGGGTGCCCGAAACTTTTGCTGTTGCCGCTGCTGCCCGCGCCTTGGTCATTGGGGGAAAAGGCGGGACATTCTGGTTCTGGAGTGCTTTCGCAAGTGGTCCACGATGAGCCTCGCTGATCTTGGGCGCCAGAGGAGTAGAAGGAGGAGCACTAAACCTTGGCGACCGAGGAATAATGGGAGGAGCCCTGCCGGAGTTCGATTGAGCCTGAATTGGCGCTCCATCCTGACTGGTGATTAACGGACAATCCTTGTATACATGGCCGATTTGGTGGCACTGGTTACATCTGAAGGGAACACCTTCATAATCCAATATCTGAGTTCTGCTGAAGTTCCCCCATCTCAGGGTCATTTTACCCTCTAACCCTTCTCTAGTATCCAGATAGACCAATATTCTAGCAATGATCATTTCGTTTTTCTCCAGATATGATCGATCATGGTCTAAATATGTTCCCAGTGCATTCCCGATCCTGACGAAAGCCTCCTCAGTCCAATATTGAAGTGGTAATCCTGGCAGTCGAACCCAGAGAGGTCCCGCACCAAGCTGTTCGCGTTCCGGGTCGAAAAGAGGGCTCCATCGTTTCAGAAGAACAGGAGCCAATTCTATATGCCAGTACTGGGCCAATACTGTATTCGTGTGTTCCTCCTTGGCGAAGTGAAGTGAGAACCAACCACGTGGGAGTTTCTGTACTGCTGGCAGCTTCGAGAACAATTCTCCCCAGATTTCTTTCACCCATGATTTGAGCCTTTCCGCCGTGTAAGTACGACCTCGAACGTGGCCTACCAGAGTCATTCGGGCCAGAGCCATGGTTTCAGTGAAGTTGGATGGGTCGCCAAAGGAAACAGATATGTCTTTCTCTGTTTCTCGAATGCACTTCGTCTTTTTGGATCGAGGCCCAGTGGGGTGGTCGACCAACGGGTTGGATGACTCAACCCTAGGAGAGGGGTTTATAGCCTGTGGAATTATGGCAGGCGAGCTAAAACTGCCCGAGGTCCTGTTCTCTGAGGAACCCAATTGGATTGTCGCCGGAACCCTAATTTCCCCCTGCTGAATTGGCGGGTCTGGAGCGGGGTGGTCCACTACTGGTGCAAAGAGGGGGGCTTCTTCAGCCTTGATCTCCCCAAGATCCACAACAGGGAGGTGATGTGCTGTTGCCGAGGGAGGGATTTCTTCTGTCCTAGACAGTGCCGTTTCAGAGAGAGTTATACTGCGGGGCGGCGAAGGGAAATCGGGGGCATATTCGCTGGGCAGGTAGGATGAAAGGAGTAAGGCAGTACCTGGTGAGAGAGAAGGCACCTCTAGAGCAGACTGTATGGGAGGAGGATACAAAGATACCACCGAAAGCGAATGATGCGGGGCGAAAATGTCTGCAACTGGTTCGGGGTGGGAGCTAGGGTTTCCTAAAATAGCGATACCATCAAGTGGGTCCACCGAATAATCAACCAGCTCCATTTCCCCGTTAATCTCTTCGTTAATCTCCATACCGGTCAACTGTAGTGTAACCGCCTTCTATGTCAGCTGTCGGAAACCCAATACCCCAGCTCGCCTTTCCTTCAGCTTGTTCTGTCGCTGTCCGGTCGGTGAAACCAACCCCGTTGTCTTGCAACTCTCGCGGTGATAGGCCTATCACATTGCCGAAACCCTCGTGACCGCACAACCGTCCTTCCGAAAATTGATACGCCGCGGCTATCCTACCTCTACGAAGAAACCCGAGCCATCGACCCCTTAGATCATATATATAGAAGGAGGCTTTCATTTGTATCATCCAAGAATTGTCATTTATGGTAAGTAAAGGAGGTTGCCCCCTAAGAGGCTGATTTCTAAGCGTTGATCTATCTTTCTATCTTTTTCTTGAGATGGTACACAACTAAAAACTCACTCAAAAATATCAAAACCATAAACGCTCGCTCCAATACTGTGTTTCATTTGAGACTGCTCGGACACTCCCTTACCACTCTTGCGAGCGTCCGATGACCAACACCGCCTGATCTACTTCAGAAACCTTGAACGCTTCCTTCAGGTTTATATGTGAGCATCTGAGACTTCTTGGATACTCCCTTATCCACTGTGTGCATGCGTCCAAGAATAAAAAATATCAGTTACATGCCTACGTTCGAGAAATAGAAACCCTAGATTTGTGTGAGCTTCACCCTTGTCACTTCGAACCCTTGTGCAAACTTCCTCTGTTAGACCTGTGCGAACCAAGAGAAAAGAAGAGAGTAGAAGATGGCTTGGTAAATGTGTATAAATTAGCTTGAGGTATCTTCTATTTATAGGCTTCCATGAGGATTCACTTGGGGTTGAATCCGACCTAACCAATTTCACATGTGCTTAGGGTCAACCCTTTCCATTATACATGAGTCGATAAAATAATTCAAAACTAACTTCTGTTTATCCAAATAGGGTGATCTTTAGGTTGATTTTGGTCCTGTCGAAAAGAGGAATTTAATGCAATCGTCATCTAGGTCATCCAAGCTGTCCAAGGAGGAATTTGACCCTAGTTAAAAAAATCAATACTCCCTCTCAACTAGAAATAATTCCACCTACCAATATTTGTCTCTTGACCATCCTATCATGTTGTCGTCATACTTGGTTGTCTCTACTCAAATCTATTTGATAAAAATTTCTCGAATCTAAAAGAAGAAGAATTGGGGATTAATATCTTCCAGACATACCAATAAATAGGATAACTTAATCATACAGGGGAGCTCATCCTAAACCCAGAATCTCAAAATGGGAGCAAGTCTCAACCCATTCCTATTTCCTAAATATCTTCCCATCAATGACCCTCAATAGTCATGTGGTAGAACACCTACATAATAATCAACTTGGGTTGTACACCCCAAGTACACTCTCAACTCGTTGACCAAAGGGGTATAGGTATTCCCAACAAGCCTTGCATGAGGGTATGATGCCAATTGGGGCATACTCTGCATAGACCAGATAAGGGAGTAGTGTCTATGACCCTATAAAGATAAGGGAGTAGCATCTCCAACCATATGTGTAACAGATAGGGCAGTACCATATTTTCCAAAGATCCCTCAACCCCAAGAGCCCTTTATCTCAATTCCTCACCCTGGGAGATCAAACAAGGTGGGAAGAGTTGGCTCAATGTTCTCGATTAGCATTTCCCCTTATCCAAAGAGGCCACATCCATCAGTCCAAGTTACTATCTTAAGACCATGAACTTTCCTTTTGGTAATTCTTTGGTGAGAATATTTGCAATCTACTCATTTGTCAAAATGTGATGGTGTCTAACAACTCCTCTTTTCACCATGACTCGAATAAAGTGATATCAAATCTCAATGTTCCTGGACTTGTCATGAAACGTCTGACTCTATGCCAAATGGATCACACTCTTGTTGTTTGGAGGTGATTCAATGTGCATGGAGGGGCTCGATCATGAATTGACTCGATGCGTTTACTGAATAGCATATGTCTAGATGAGTGTTCATAAGGAACATCAAATCCCTAATTAGTTGTCTATACTTGGATGGATTGTCCAAATCAGGTCTTTTAGCTTCTCCACATAACTTCTTGAATTTAATTTTCATCGGTGTAGCCATGTATTAGCATTCAATCATTGCAAATCTTTCTAGCAACCTCACAATGTATTTTCCTTGTGAAAGGAAAATATCACCAGGCCTTTGCCACACCTCAAGACCTAGAAAGTAGTGCATGAGACCAAGACCCTTCATCTTGAATCTAGAGGCTAGCTCCCTCTTACACTTGATCATCAAAGGCTCACTACCTATCAATAATAGATCGTTAATATATAAAAACAAAATCAATGGCATACCTTGGATTACCATGAAGTAGAGGTTGTGATCGGTATTGCTTCTTGTGAGTCCCAGCTCCATAAGTAACTGTTAATGCATGAATACCAAGCTCAGGGAGCTTACGTCAAACCATACAATGCCTTCTTCAACCTACAAAGATGTGTTCTTCGGTCTTCCACTTCAAATCCCTATGGTTATTCAAAATATACTTCTTCTTATAACATGCCATGAAGGAATGCGATCTTTATGTCCATCTGATGAAGATTCCATCCTTGACTATCAACAAGGGAAACTATCAAACTAATGGTTGTATATCAAGCCACAAGAGAAAATATGTCATCATAATCTTCTCCCTCTTTCTGAGAGAATCCTCGAGCTACGAATCTTTCTTTGTATTTCTTAATGCTGCCATCAATTCCATGTTTGATCTTGAATAACCACTTTGAAGTCACGACAGACTTCCCATTCGGTCTTGGCACAACATCCCATACATCATTTTTCACAATTGATTCATACTCCTCTGCCATAGCATTATTCCAAACTTGTTATTTTACAACTTCTTCGAATGAGGAAAGTTCATCTTGAATCATAGTCATGGCTACAACATATCCCTGATACATGCATGGTTTCTTCCTTTCTCTAAATGATACATGAATGGGAACATTTATTTCAGCATTTTGTAGACTATTGCAGAGCCAAAGTGGTATCTTCCTAGTAGGAGGATCACTTGGAGGAGGATCTAAAGGATCCATAGGCCCCATGGGATCATCAACAATATCAGACTTAGGCATGGAAGGTGTTAGGGTCCTATAAATTTTATAGGATTGGTTGATTATAGCTGATGATTATTATATTTTGGATGTTGTAAATAATATTCCATGTTGTAAATTATTTTCGAAAAAGGTCAAAACCTTGAGAAAAATAAAAAAATATGCTTGCAAGTCAAAATGCAGCATTAGAGAATAATTAAGTGTGTTTAGATTAAATTAATCACATAATTTAAATGTGATTAAATAAATTGTAATAAGGCCTTGGTACTATATATTTGATTTTATTTTAAAATTGATAACGACAAAAGGAGATTTGTCATATGTTGTTAAACAATGCACATCTTCAACACTCGATCTTTAGTGTACATCTGATTTGACAGCACCCGATCTAATTCAGACCCCCTCACCTTATCTCCCTTTATCGATGGGGGACGAGGGTTCCAAAATTAGTGGTTTTACTCTCGGGCCTTGCTACTACGTGCCTCCCTCAGAGTATTTCAGACCCCCCTTCACTAATACCACAATCCGCCTCTACCCCCCTCCGAAAGCGGTATCTACTCTTTGCCACAACCACCTTCCCGCTAACATCACCCCCCCACTTCCACTCAACTGCCATTTCCCTACCTCCACATCATTTCTTCAAATCACCCTTGTAGACCCCACTTCCTTTCCACCAACCATGTGCCTCCACATCATCCCCCACCTCCATGTCACCTCCCGCCTTCATGTCATATGTTTGTTTCATGGTCAGTTAAATTATGTTTATTTCCCTATACAACATAGTAATTTCAAACATGGTTTATAAGAAACTGAGAATGAATTTTGAAAATTGGAAAGATTTTTTTGTTACTAACATCCTTATTCACAAAAAACCTCTCTCAGTTTTGTAACAGCTATTATGGTTTGGGAGATTCGGATGAATCTTTGCAAGTATATTTTCTCAAATTTTCTTGTTTTTAGCCAATGTTTTCAAATGCGGTTTCCGAGTAGGTGGAAATTAATTTTCAAAAACTGAAAGATCTTTTTGTTTCCAACATCATCATTTATAAAAACCTCTCTCTGTTTTCTAACAACTATTATTATTTTGGATATAAAAAGGTATTACAGGACCCTATTTTTCATAATTTCAGGAGGAAAAAGCTCAAAGACAGTTAATGACTTGGAGGCCACCTCATCAAATAAGAGTTTCTATCAAATTCGAATTGCTATTATATGTCACCAGAAATCCACAAAGATAGTGCCAAGTAGATTCATTATTTTTTAATGTCCTATATTTTAGTTCTATTTGGGTAATAAAATTTCAGATATTTCTAACAAATATTGATATTTTTTCAAGATATTTTAGTATAGAATTTTTATAAATACTTCATGATTTGAAGTAAGAGATGTTGATTGTTGAATATAATTTTCCTCTACAAATTGTAATTTTTCAAAGTTGTTGGAAGCATCAATAATACAGGGACATTTTCACAGGATTCATGTTGTGTACGAAATGGTGATGTTCTT
>APFE030196709.1:0-19423 GCA_000404065.3 Pinus taeda
CAATAACCAAATTAACAAACAAATTAAAATTAAAATTAATTGTAAAGATTAAGAGTACTTGATTGTAAGTTTATTCAAAAAAATTATACATAGTCTCTCATAGAAAAGGCCATGCAATGGGGCCTACCTTGACAATCTTGTTATAATTTTAAACTTATAACCAATAAGAAGAATGGTTGATTGATTTTAAATTAAAAACCATTTTTACTCAGAGTAGAGGAGAACTAAAGCAACTCTACATCACAGAGTGGTTTATTATGGGTTGGCCTAGGTAAAGAATGATACTAGATAATTTTAAACTAAAACATGCTACCTTATAAACAAGTATGAAACCATTAACTATGAATTCAACCATTAGAAATCATTACTTTAGAAACATTAAGTTTAATAAGATCATGAGTTAATGGTGATAGGATCTATAGATATTATAACAATTATGGCATTTATGGCCTTTGAAGTTTTTAAGGCTAATGGTTTCATACTTGTTTATAAGGTAAGAGAAGTTATTTTCCACTGAAGTTCAACTCTTCTTGCAAAAATATCAATATGTTTTCTAGATATTTATCGAGGTTTTACAAAATACAATGTGAACTCAATGGAATTTACTTTGTCATTCTACATTTATTATGCAAATGTGAAATGTGATAAGAGAATCACACATAATAGAATTAGTATGGTAATTTAATTTCCTTATTTACATGATTATGATCACACATATATAATCAATTAAATCAAATAAAATATGTGGAAATTTGAATTCTCTTTTCCATGAGAAAAGTTTGAGTTTTCTTTTAGTGAATCGCTGAGGCAAAATAAATATGGATTGTGATATTTAATTAATTTTTAAATGCCCACATTACTAATTTAGGTTGTTAGGACCTATAGGAAAATTTTCTATGAAAATTTATGTGCTTCCAAGCTTGTCCCCTTTGAGCCAATTTTTAGGCATATGAACCTGAGCATTATATCCCTTGATTATTTATTGGAACACAAAACAATATAACTTTTATATCTATATATATACATAACTAAGAGAGACAAAAGCAATTGTTTGACAAGAAAAAAGAGAGAGGAATATTTTTTATAATATCTAATATAATATGTGTGGTATAAGATGAATCAATGTGAAGCTAATGTACATAGTACATATACTATCTACTTACTTCCATGTCTCACATATAAGCATGCAATATTCCTTTAATGAAAGAGAAACTCCATTTGCAAACCCAAGATTATCAAGTAAAAATAGTCTGCTTTGTTATGGGATCATATTTCAAAAGTCTGGTATAGGGTTTTACTTCCAAAATATCTAGCAACGATCTCTCATATCCAAACTTGGTGCTTGCATCAGAGAAATATAGACTTCTATCACTAGCCTCTACAATTGCATCAACAAACTTACAAAACCCCATCTCCACCCTTTGTTATATTTAATGAAAACAAACACAAACAATGTTTTTTCTTTCAAATGGTTGTGTAAGTGTCATGGTACAAATACATAAAATATTTCAATTGAACAAACTTGAGTGAAACTCCATCAATTTTTGAAGCTAAAAGAAATATTTATCATCAATTTTCAATAGACCCTTTAGAATAGTATATGACATATGAATACAAGAGACATGGAGTCTCACATTCTCACATCAACAAATACCTATTTAAACCCCAGTTTGATGAACCTCCATAAATTTCTTAGCTAAAAGTTGTATACGTAAAATTTCAATGTGTCGATATGCATATCAAACATAGATTTTGATGCTTATAGGCGTATATAACAAATTTTTTTGTTATAAATACAAGAGAATTGAAGTCACACACTAGAAATAACCCATTTAAAACTCAATCTATATCCCTATCTCTATAGGGTTTCATCTTCAAATTGGTATATCCCAAGTTTCAAATTTAATACTTGTAATACAAAATGTTAAAATTTGTATATCAAATTCACATTTGGATGAATATAAATTTACATAATATTATTTTTATTTATTTATATATTGTGAAATAATATTGTAACGTTTAAGGGTGATTATATACCTATATAATATATATATCATATATATTATATATATATATATATATATACTATTATTATTATATATTAAATATATATATATATATATAGATAACATGTGCAAATACTGTATTTTGAACAAAATTGAAAAAAAAAAAAAAAAACTAACAAGAAATACTAAGAAACAAACTGGACTTTAACAATACTATTTAGAAAATAATGAATGTAAAATTACATACTTAATGAATACAAGATTGCAGTGATTGGTGATCTCATTTCTTCGTGTTGTAAGACATTATTTGTTCTTAAAATATGATTGTTGTCCTCATTTCTCAATGTTGCCAAATATTCTTTACTCCCAAATTATATTTATTGTAGTTGAAATAATAAATGTCATTCTTGATAGGTAATATAATATATTCAACAAAATATTTAACTCTGAATCCGCATATTCCTAGAAATTACTATCAAATATATAAAAATAATTTTGGGTTTTCTTTAAATCAAGACAGGAAGAAAAAATAAATATATATATTTTTAATGAAATTTTTAACCCATTAATGTGTGTTTCAAACCAAACTTGTTTGAAGGAAGATTACCGCACCAACGATTGTATGCCATAGCCAATTCCACTGTGACCTTCACCCTCCTCCACTAATTTTAAGGAATTAGATTTCAGAAGTGACTATACTCTGAAATTACAATATACATATATTATGGAAAAGAGAGAGAGCCCTCCTCCAAAGCCTAATAGTTCATACTACACATTCCATCATTAACATAAAGGAATAATTTGATTCAAATAAACAAAACAAGGAGAGTAGAGAAAAGAACGCAATGGAGTAATTTGATTCAAATAAAGAAAACAAGGAGAGTAGAGCAAAAGACAAATATGAGTACTTTGATTCAAATAAACAAAACAAGAGTGGTTTCAACTTTAACTTTAATGTTGAAAACATTGAGAGATGGACAATAAATATTACCACGACATCATCTTGATAAAGATCACCATGACATCATCTTTGCACTGTCTCTAGTAGATTGGGAAGAGGTATGATGGACTCTCTATTGGTAAATGATCCTGAAAAGAAAAAATTCAAAAATAGAGACTATGGATGCAGTAAAAATCAGTGAGTTAAGAAATCTAAAAAGCAATGCATAAAAATGTAGCGAGAAAACAAAGCTAAAAGTAGCGAGTACAAATTAGTTGTGGACACATCTGATGATAGACTCTTTATCAATAACAACACTGATAAGTCCATACTTCAAAGCTTCCATTGTAGTCATGTAGCAGTCCATGTCCATATCATTTTCAACCTGCTCAACGGGATGCCCTATTCTCTCAGATATGACCCTGATCACATAGCTCTTATGATATATAAATTATTATGCTTAAAACTCAACATCAATAGTTGACGACTCACGAGAGAGGAGAGGTAACATTAATGTTTGCCTATTTTTTGTAGTCTTACTCCATACTCCATACATAAATGGATGTGACCGACCCTTCGACATAATTAGCTAACTGGCTTTGCAAGTGGTAAAGTGCATGACCAATCGAGCCACTACTTACCTTGCACCAAGATGTTCGTATAAAGCAGTTTGTCATTCTTGGTAAGTCCAAACTGTCACGTAGAATAATTTTCACATGTGACATAGTGACATGCCCTAGCCCAAATGGAACATAACTTGATATAGAGTTGAAGATGCATGGCCTTCTAGCTCAAACCCTATTTGAGTTATTCTCCTATTTACTCTTACACCTCAAGGGAGAAGAGGTTCTTTGACTCAGAGTAATATCTGCCTAAATTCGAACTAAAAATGAACTAGAAAACTTTAAAATATTAAAACTTATGCATTGCCAAAAATAAAAAAATAAAACATGACGAAAACTAATTGAATTCTAATTTTTCCAATTAAATATAAAAAAATTCCTTATTACCATATGATTTTAAACTCTCTTTTTTCAAATTATTATTTTGTATACATAATAATTACTATATAATTCTAATAATGGTTATGTTCATTTATTGAATTAAGATTTTTGTGAGAAGTTTTCATCACATTACAATTTTTGTGAATAATTTCAATAATTTTATATTGTCCTTCATTCAACCCTTTTCGAGATACAAAATTAATGGTCCAATAGTTCAATAATTGAAATGTTATAAAGAGGTTTTAAATATAAAGTTATTGTAAATTTGATTATTGGTAGTAAGGATTTGCATTCTATGGCCATCAATACTCATACTATTATACAACAATACTATTATACAATATTTATTGCTATGGTGTATAAGATGCAAATTAGAGAAATAACATTTCATGCTTTATTTTGTTGTGGTGTATAAGCTGCAAATTAGAGAAATAATATTTTTAGTTTTATTTTTTTATAAACTATTTTTTTTTAGAAACAAAATATTTTTCTCTCTATGTTTTCTTTTCCATATTTACATTGAGTGTATTATATTATTGTAAGTGTGGACATTAATCAAATAGCTTAGGGTATTTAACACCATCAACTTTATCTCATATCTCATATATACCCTCAAAGCTTGCTTGTACTAGTCTTTATATAACTTGAACCAATAGACGATCCTTGTCATATAGTTCTAATTTGAATAACATTTCTACAACATCATAATTAATATTTTTTTTACTATTTTTGGTTTTGATGGTCTTCTTATGGCTTTATAAGATAAAATGAAAATTTTTGTTTACAAAGAACCCCATTTCTTGTAATCTTTTCCATAACTTAACTTTAAATACAATGTCAAAAACTTTTCCAAAATCAATAAAACAATCAAATAATTCAATCAAATAATTCTATCCTTTTATATAGAGTCCTTAGCAATTACTCCAAAATAACAAAGTAATAAATTGTGTCAAATCCTTAAACCCTTTTTTATCATTTAACTCTTTTATTATTGATCAATTTAATTTAGTATTAAAATTTGAAAAAAAATGCATAAATTAATCTTTAAATGTATAACTCAATTATTTTAATAATAAATTTATTTCAAATCTAAAACTTCCACAATTAATATAAATGTAAGAATCCTAAATGTACGAGGATTCTTAGAGCATTATCATTTTTGTTTTTAATTCTACAATTTAGACTAGACTATTATAAATTCATAATTGTACTAGACTATTATAATTCATAATTGTCTAGATTAAAATATATTTAATTAAAAACATAGGTGAAGCAGAATATATGGTTTGAAAATTAAGCATGAGCGCAAACAAAACCTTTTATAGAAAACACACTCATATTAAAAAGTCAAAGTTGAATTTAACATTACCTTTAATCATGTAGCAAAATTTAGTCTAATTATCATACTTTACTAATACTTTAATTAATATTTTTCATTGAAATATAATTCTAATCATTTACTTTTGATAATTCGAATTTTTAAAAGATTCATGTTAAATTTGTTGAAAAAGGGTCATTTTATTATAAAATTAACTACAACATATATTACTAAACTTATCATAACCTTTATATAATTAAAAAACTAATGATAGAGTTTTCATTTCATATGAAAGCCCTCTCCTTCTCCGCGAGAGATGGATCATGAGTTTACATTTCCAAAACGATTATGATCACAAGTACGTATAATCAATTTTGATTAGTTATTTAATACATTAATGTGTTTGTTTGTTTGTTTGTTTTTCGACGATTTTTTAGTTGTTATTTTTTTACATTTAAGAAAGACAAGCTCTTAGTCAAACAAAAACAATTTTAAGACACTCCAAAACCATTTTAATATTATGCTTTATTAATTATATTATATATTATACTAATAATATAATTATATATATATATATATATTATATATATATATTATTTTAAATATTAATTAATTTTATATCTTATTTTTTCTTTTCACTTATTATCATATGCTTCAATATGTTTGAATTCTATTTTTTTTAGTTTTATTTGTCTATACGATGATTACTACTTATTTCTGAGAAAAATTATGTTAGAAATGTTTTTTATATTCATAAGGTAACTATGAAGGGAATGATAGAACCTAATGTGAAGAATCAATCAATATGAGGCATAGGGGAGCATGAAGAGTGACAAATAAACTAGGTAGGGGAATATTCAAAGGAAATAATAACAACATATATGGTACAATTTGATATAGTCAAAGTGTACCGCAGTCAATGCACCAAGTGTATTATAACAAGGAAATACATGTATTTCTATGCAAATATGTTTTTCTACTACTCCATGAAACAAAATTGCAGTTGAGCAATTAGGAAAGCATATAACCTCTCTATAAACCATCTCTTATCTTCAAAGTTTGAACTAATATACTACATCGAATAAGAAAAACAACCATCATTCAAGTTGTTATAAGAAACTATTGTTGTGATATACCATCTAAGTTATATTCATGTTAAAGAATTATTACCTTTTAGTTTATTTGATTTTTGTGCGGCTAAAAAGGCCTTAATGTCTTTGAAACACAATCTTTCAATTTTGAAAGAATTTAATCCTACCCATAACATAATTTTGATCCATTGGTATCTCTACTCTTCCACTTCCTAGCTAGCTTAATACATTAGTATTGTAATCTTTCGCTTTATTGTTGTTAGATTTAGTCTTTGCTTGTGTCCCACAACTGGAGAAGAAAAGAAACCATCATTCAAGCTGTTGCTAAGCACCAAGTGTTGCAATATACCACCTAGATTAGATTCATGTTAAAAAAAAATCCCTAACAACCTATTTTATTATAGTGGGGTTGACAAGACCTCCATATCCTCAAGTCACAACCTATCAATTTCACAAAAATTGAAGCCTGCCTAGAACACATTTGTGATCCAATAATATGTCTACTCTTCGACGTCCTAGCTAGTCTAATTCGTTAGTGTTACAATCTTCAACTTCCTTATATGTTGGATTTAACCCTTTTTCATGTTCGATCGTGGAAAAGGGAAGGGAAATTGAGTGGTCTTTTAGATCATCTGACTACATGCAACACCTGTACACTCAAGACTAGTTTACAACTGGTGTTACACTGCCTTGGAATATCCACCACAGCTAGGAACTCGAATTCTCTACATCCACTAGATATTTTGGGTTGATTGATCAATTAACTGGATGATCACTGAGTTAGACTGGAGTCTCACTACACAACTGACCTTCCACTAGTTCCTCAAATAGTTAGAACTAGTTTAACTGAAAATAACTTGAAATAACTGATCTTGATTGCTACAAATTAGCAATCACACATGCTTAACCAAACTCCAAGCCCTCTAACTTTAATTTACTGAGTAAACTGGGTGATACAAGCCATGTCAGACAAGTTAATTGCATCCAAGTTGTTTCCTTATGTGGAAATTCGAATTTTCTCAATTTGACCAAGGAAAAATCAAATTGAGACTTTCTTGCTTCATTTTTCAACACTTCCTTTCAGCAAGAAAGGGATTATCAATCACCCCTATCCTACACCTATGGAAATCAAACTTCCCTCTTGACAAAGCCTTTGTCAAAATGTCAGCATATTTTTCCTCTGTTGGAATGTATTGTAACAACATTATCCGCCTCTGCACACATTACCATAAATGGTGATATTGGATATCTATGTGCTTGGATTGATCGTGAAATACATGTTTCTCATAGTACTTGATGCAACTCTAATTATCACAATAGATCATAGTTGGATCCATCATCTAACCAAACTATCCCACAAGTATCTTTCTCATCAAGATCGCCTCACATGTTGCTTGAGTTGCAGTCATGTATTCTTCTTTTGCTAAGCTAAGTGCCACATATCTTTGCTTCATGTTGTACCAGGAAACATTTGCGGTCCCAATACTAAAAATTCCACCTAGTGTACTCTTTAGGCCGGATGGTCTCCCTTCTTAATCTGAATCTATCAAGCCACACAACTTCACTCCCTTTGTTCATCTGTACCATATTCCAAATTGGGTATTTCATTTGAGGTACTGTAAAACATGCTTCGTCGCCTTCCAATATAATTTGGTTGGCCTAAGCATAGTTTGACTCTGTTGGTTGACTCCATAGCACATATCTAGTCATGTGTTCACAAGATATACATCAGTGAACCCACAAGCTGCCGATAAAAGGTATCATCCACTTCTTCACCTAATTTGGCATCCTCCTTCCTCTAGTTGGTCGCTAGAGGTGTTTCCATGGGTTTACAACTCTCCATGCGGAATCTAATATCTCATTTTCATACTTTCCTTGAGACACAAATATTTCCACATCACCTTGCCATACTTCCAACCCAAGGAAGTCGTGCATGAGACCCATGTCCTTCATTTCAAATTCCCTTACAAGGTCCTCCTTGCAATATCTGATCAGTTGCTCATCACCAACCAAAATTAAATCATCAACATCTAAGACAATAATAAGCAATTTACCTTCTACCAAGATGTGATAGAAGTTTGCATCTGCTTCACTTTTAGTGAAGCCCAAACTAGTGAGATAGTTACTGATCCTTGTGTACCAAGCACGAGGTGCTTGTTTGAGACCATGCAACGCTCGTTTAAGTCTACACACATGAAACTCAGAATAAAATGTCTTAAAACCTTCTGGTTTCTCATTGTACACCACTTCCTCAATAACACCATTGAGAAATGCATTTTTTACATCCATCTATTGGATCTTCCACACCATCTATGCAGCTAGTGCAAGAATTGATATAATGGATGAGTTACCTTACTACAAGATCAAAGGTATCCTCATAGTCAATTCCCTTAAATTGAGAGTATCCGTTGGCCACAAATATGGCCTTATACTTCTCTATGTTCCCATCTGATGCATGCTTAACCTTGAATATCCATCTCAAACCCACAACTAATTTATCTACTGGTCTTGGGACCACTTACCAAACACTGTTTTTTACAATGGATTCATATTCCTCCACTATTACATCAAATAATACCAGTTTCTCTATTACTTCCTCGAAAGAGGATGCCTTAGTCTCTACAAGGTCAATCATTAGATCCATGTAGCTAGTGTATCATTCTTGTGACCTTCTTTGTCTGTGAAAATTTGAAGGAGCTCCCATTTTTAAGCGAATAAATCCCTCTTACTGACAAGAGCGATCTCCCTAGATCCTAGATGGAAACTAGAAAAAAACATACAATTGAAATGACTCTTTCCCTAAGTTTATCTCATTTGAATTATGGATATAATAGATGGTAAATGAGCCTCTTACCCATTCGTGAAATGCCTGATGAAGATCCCTTCTTGTGTCTCGATGCAGCCCTTCAATGCTTGAAAAATATTGTAACCATAAACATAATAAGGATAAAAAGCATATGCCATATAATAGTTCAAACAAACTTAACCTAATGATCAAAGAGATTAGGAATTGAAATTTCTTTAATGAAGATCTAAATAATTATAGACCATTCATCATTTTGATAAGACAATTAAATGGGGAAAATCATTCATTTGTATTAATCAAAGATAAAGAAGAGCCTTACAACCTTTGCCTTGATGTAGTGAGGTTTCTCCCAAGTGAATCCAATCTCCTCCTTAGATGATAAGCTTTCCAATCTCAAACTAGCAGCATAAGTTCATCTTCTCTAAGTTATGACCTCCTCAATCCCTTTGCCTTGATGTTGATAATCAATGTATTAAGTTTGATAGGCTCATGCATAATTCATCCTGAGATGCTCCATTTTAAGCTTTGAATGTTACTTTTTCTTCTTTCATATCTATAAATTGTGAAGTCTAGCAATGATGGACTACCATGCCTCTATGATAGACTATCCCTATATGGTTTAAATAATTCATTAATTTCACTATGACTCCATCGTCTAATGGTGTTTCTTTTTTCCCATACTCCAACCAACACCAAAATTTTTTACATTAATCTGGGCATAGAGCATTTAACCAACCTATTACCATTGTGACCCAGGGTAGTTGAGTTTGAGGAGAGATTCCCCTCTGGATTGAGAGGCCATCTTCAATCCCAAAGTGGTTAGAGTTTACCTTAGATAGTTTCCCCCACAACTAGGGTCTTCTCTGAGTGATAATAGGACTAGTGGCATATAGGTTGGCTTTACCTCCTTTAGTTAGAGTTCATGATGTTTTCCATGTTTCTTTACTTAAATGATATGTATTGGACTCTAATAATATGATTGATTGGTCTGTGCTACAGGTGGAACCAGAGGGAGATTTCTATCCAAATCCAATGTGCACTCTAGACCAGAGGATTCTCATGCTCCAGAATCGAGCCATAGAGTAAGTCAAGGTGAAATGGAAGCACTTTGGGCTAGAAGAGGCCATGAAGAGGCCATGTGGGAAATGGATGATGTCGTGAAATTAATTATCCTTTCTTTTTTTATGGTTAAATCAAGTGTGTATGTGATTGTAAATAATGTATAGAGTTGTGTGTATAAATCTCCGTGAAACAGTATGTGTTGTGTTTTGTTTTTGGTGTTGCATATGGGAAGGTGAACACTAAGGGTAGTGTTATCTCAAGAGGGAGGGGACTATAACAACCCTACCCATGGCCCTCTAATAAAACAATTCCTATATGTAAAATTTGAAAAAAGGTTGAGTCAAAGGGACATGGATTATAGAGCTGGGGATGTTGATTTCTTGCTTGGGATGTTATGGTTTCTTGTGCAGGAAACCTTAATTGTTTGGAAAACCATTAAAGGTTGGCTATGCATGAATTTAATGAATCGGTCCTTGAAATTAAATGGTCTGCAAGAGAAAGTACATAGGCTCTTGTTGCTTGAGAAACAACAAAAAGAAAAGAGGACAAGAAGTCTAGCAAAGAGACCGTACATTGTAGGTCAACAAGGACACAATAGTCCTTGTAAAACAAGGAAAACAAAAGACAACAGTGAAGGATTAATTACAAGGAAAAAACTAGAAGTGGATAGGGGAAGACACCCATTTGAACTCAAGTGTGCAAGAGGTAGAAAAGTAAGGCAGAGAATATTTGGAACATCCAACGAGAATAAACGGCAAGCAGCTCTGAAGAGAAGAGAAGAGAAGAAAAGGGGAGTGGTTCTCTTATTCCCAAGAGGTTGTGGGTTGAGTTGCTAGACTCTGAAGCCCTATAACTGCTTGGTGTCCTTGGAGGCTGTAGGCTGAGGTAGGATCCCTAGAGCCCTATAACAACATGGATCCCTGTAGTATGTGGGTTGAGACAAAGGTCTCTGGAGCCCTCTGTGTATCTCTAAAACAACTTGGTTCCCCTAGAAGTTGTGGGTTGAGATAATAGACTCTAGAGCCCAGTAATAACTTGGGAAGAGGTCGTCCTGAAGAAAAATCAAAGGAATATCTTAGTGATGACTTGTGGTTACTGCATTATTGTAACAGTGGATTCTGGACTCCCTAAAAGGCGGTGAATCCCTTTGTGAGCACTTGGGGCTGAGGTGGAGCACCTCTGGACTCCTTGTGTTGTCGAAGGAAGCATTGGTTAGTTGGTGGGATTGAGGAAGGAGGTCCTCTAGAGTCCCTGTTTCGGTTAGTAGTTGGTGTTTAAACCCCTTAAGCAAGCATCCCCCTCAGAGTCTGGAATCTGGCTTAAGGGTGATAGTTGTAAGTAAGTGTGGCTACAACTGTCTATGGTTAGGTGGAGAGTCACTGTCTTAGACTCAGATACCCTGCAAATTTAAAGATAAGTATTTTCTAGTACTTTTTTATCTATCGATGAACCAGGATGCATTCTTGACTGTAATAGTTCTAGATTATGGAATTGTATTTGTGCTATTGAAGTATGAATACGTAGATGCATTTTTATGCAGATATGATATTAATGGGCATGCTGAATATATATGTGTGTGTGTGTGTGTGTGTGTGTGTGTGTGTTTCTTCTTTGGAATGAGTGATATTGTTAAATAATCTTAGTAAGCATGAGCTTCTGAACTGGAGATAAGATGTTGTGTGAATAACTTGATGGTGTTGATCACATAACAACAGATGCACAAATATGTAATAAACCACATCATAATAATAACCAAGCTATAAAGTTGAGGTGAAACTTAAGCCGAATGAAATGATTAACTGTAATGAGAACACCACATAAATCAATGATATAGGAACATAAGACCATGTTACAGGCCGCAATAAAGCCATAAGATCTTGGAATAAAACTTGAAATAGTGGGCTCAAAGACCGTTTATTAAAATGAAACAATTACATTGAATATTGTCTGCTTAGCAAGGTTTCCATTCACTTACATCCATTTATTTTCCTAAGTTACAAGTTGCTTTCTCGCATAGCAAGCATTGTGTGAGAATTGAGGGTTGTTTCCCTTCGGGCCAGATGAGCCCAATAGGTTTACCTAAATGGCCTTTATCCTTGCATTCCAAGCAGGATATATATCTTTTGTTGGCGTCTTAATGTCGCCAATTACGCACCGGAAGGTTTTGCATAACTCCATGGAGTTGCTTATGGGATTGACATGGATTATTTCAGTCTCTACATGTGGAGGATGAGGTGGAAACCTCTCAGTATCCCATGCAAAGCCCGTGGTAGGTAATGGTTGTTGGAGTGCCTATGCCTGCATGCATGGGCTTCCCTGTCTCGAAACAAGGAATGCAGGTGAGCCATGAACTCCTTAGAGTTGGATTCACCCAAGTTGAGGATGGATAGTACCATGGAATGCATTAATAAACCATTGGTGTCAACATGAAGCCTTGAAGTTGATCTCGAGGCCTGTTGGAACTCCAAGGAAGAGCCATGGTCTAAAATACTGGCTCAAGGAAGCATGTGAAGTAGTTTGTTCTTCGGGCAAATGTGAAGATGCCCATTTGAGATGTCGTTGGAGTCAAGGCCGAAGTCTCTTAGCCAAGCCATGGCAAAGAATGAGAAGAAAAACTTGTTGCAACACAAAGGGATCAAGCCCCAAACTTATAGGAAAGATCAAGAAACTTTATCCTTTCGCAGATCAAACCCTAGATGTGGAGACCTCCCATTGGTGTAGATCACTTTCCCTCTAACGTGATTGGTCACAAGAGTGTTGACGTGGCCCAAAGGTGGAACTTAGAAGGAATATCTCAGAAGATTGAGGCAAAAGGGGCTAATCGGGATAACGACAGCTGGGACACAATGGTGCCCATGCAAGCTGATTTTTATTTTAGTGGTTGGGGATGAACCTACTTGACAGGTCATCCTGTTAGGTTTTCCCAGAGCACTCATATAAGGTGTAGGTGGAAGGGGATGGGATGAGGTGGTTGTGCCACTACATGTCCCAATCGGGAGCAAGGGTCGTGCAGGGGTGCGACTCAAAAAACTAACCAGGCCTAGAGATAAAACTCAAAATTTTTACCCCAAAACATTTCTAAGGGAACGATCAAAGAAAAGTCGGGTGAAAAGAAGTGGGATGATGTGGCACTATGACATGTGCCCGACAAGATTGCTATTGGTTAGAATGGTAGGTCCATAGCCACATAGGTTCGGACACCTGGCTTATAAGAAAAAATACAATGTGCAAAATGAAATGTCGTGCAAGGCCTGGAGGGATGACATAAAAGGGATACGTGTTCGGGCTCACACCTTTGTTGTGGTACTATTAGGTCGGGCACTAACCACTTGCCGAGTCAGCCCGACGAAGTTCACCTGAAAGTTTAAAGCAAGAGTCAAATGTAAAGAATCAGGAGGTAAGCTAGCAGGATGACGTAACTCACTCCACATAGTGATATGTGTCATCCTATTGGTGGAGAAGGGTCCCGCCAACCATGTCAGCCCGACGCCATAACCCCAGAAGAGATTAAGAGGGTAGGCTATTTGCAAGCATCGGGATGAAGGAAAACGAGATGATGTGAGAGTGGTTGTGATGGCAACAGGGAGTTGGTCATGGTAGACCAATGGGGAAGAGGCCATACAACCCCACCATCCACATAAGCTTGGTAAGGGAAACCCAACGGGAAGTGAAAGGGGTGCTTTCACTAGTGTGTTAGAAGGGAATCAATGTGGTGAAGTGGGTTGGCTATGTGACAATACACGCAAGATTGATAGAGCTCTCATTGGAAAAGGAAGGACCCACAACCAAGCCATTCTGACGTTGTGTTACCAGTGGAATAAAGTGTCACCATAAGATATGAGGTGTCAGGAGAGGGTGAGTGCGGTGACATGTCCAGTAGGACCCACCCGAAAGGCACTAGCTAATGTGGAGAGTGGATGCCTTTGGATTTTGGCAGACATACAAAAAAGATATATATATGGAACCATTAACTCGTAATTAACAAAAATAATATAATTACCCCATTCCTCTAATGGTAACTTGAGGGGGCATGTGACATTAAATACCCAAAATTTCCATTGATGAGATCCATTAGGATGACAAGAGGGCCAATTGAATCTAAATTTGGGCTATCTCATTCTACATTTCTAGAATTTATTCAAAGAGATTGAGTTGAGTTATTTTTTTCTTTATAATTGATAGGAAGAGCCATGTTCTCCATACTTGTCAAAGGAAACACTGATTTCTAATATGAAAACTCAACACGAAATTGAAGAGGGGAAAACAAGAACATAGTTATGGGAAAGCAATAGAAGGGAAAAGAGAATGAAACAGACAATGAAAGTAGAAAAATATAGCATATAACACACACTAGAGTCGATGTCCGAGAATGATGAAAAGAAAACACATAAGGAAGAATGAAAGAAAAAATAATTAAATTAGGCAACAACATATTAACATAAAAGAGTTTCCAACCTATATTCGTAACACTTATATGTGACACCATGATCACACAGTAGTGGGTCGCAAGTGATGGAAATGTTATCACACACTATTATGTAGTGATTTCCTTCTTTGTGCACGCACTAGGATATATGTACTCTATCTAATAGAATGCTTTTTGAATTGAAATGAGGGGACAAGTCTCAAGGCCTTGAGTTTTGTTTTCACTTGTGCCATTGTCTATGAGATTATCTATGCCACCAACAACAATATATCAACTTCCATCTTCATGAAAATTTATATGGTATTGGAGTGTACTTGGAAGTTTCATTTGATGTTGTGTATGCCTTGTTCTAGTTGAATGGTTTAGTTAGCAAGTCTATTTTCCTTGTAATTATTATGCCTTTGGGATTTGAAAAGCTTGCCATTTTATTTATTTATTTAAATTAAATTGTAATTTTTTAAAAGATGAAATTGAGTTTAAAATATGAAAGAGAATTGCAATAATAAAATCGAAATCCCCCATTATTGTAAGGATGGAAACATTTAAGAAATGGACTATTTCAATCCTTGATAAACTACATATACTTCTAATGATTGTTAAAATCATGATCAAAACTCCCATAATATATAATTTCCTCGTGTGCTTTTGAACACAAAAGCACCCGCAACAGGACTCAAAGGTTTTGAGTTATTTTTTTCTCTCGAAACAAATTAATTATACAAATAGTTAGAGCCATGAGAAATACTTGTGGTTAATGCTGGTCAAATCTTGCTTATATATAATGGTAATGTTACACATTTAAATGTGTTAAATATTGTAAATTGAAAAATAAAATAATTTTTTTATTAATTACATAAAATTATAAGTTGTTGTGGAATGATAATATTTTTATTCTTATTTCAATTAAAATATATTTATTTATCTATAAATCATTATAAATTGTTTGGCAAGGAAATATATAACAACTGCAAGAATTTATAGGTATTTGGTATGATGAGAAATCGCCCTCCTCATATTCCCACTAGTGAAATTTAGGGGTGTAGTTTTTCCTGAATACCATTGATTAGTACTGCCTGCATTCTAGGATGTAACGATGACAATGTTCCCACTAATGATTGATAACTAGATTATGAATAAATTTTCCCACTATATAAAAATAAATAATCTATATTAACTCAATTATTATTATGATTCTTTTTTTAATTCCAACCTAATTGAAAAAATTACTTGTTTTTTTCTTTCTACTCTTTTCGAAAGAAAATACCAACAACTTTAGGTTAAATAAAAAGATGTTTACATATAACATGCATGAAGCATATGTACCAATATAATCCCCAAATTACATATGACTAATATCAAGATATAGGTCGTGCAGGGCCCTCAAAGTAACCTCGTAGGGAGCTCCAGAAGTCCAATAAAGGGCAACCACTCATCATTCTAGTAACGTTGAAAGTTTCTGTGACTGGAAAGATATCACGTCAGAAGACACTGTGACCAAAAAAAAACATAATAATGTTGGAAGATACCCTGACCCACAGGAAAAGATCGGAGATGCTTAGATAGGCTTGAAAAAAAGCCAAGCATGTCGGCCTACATAAACCAGAACATGGAACGATGAAAATACTACAAAACCCTAGACAACAAGACAGTGAAGGCATGCAAGTCTACTAAGGAAAACCCTAAAGGGAGAAACTAAAAGAATCACACAGCCCTTCTAAGAAAACTCCAAAAGGAGAACATTACAAGTCCAACAATTGACATTTTCTACCAGGATGCAAACAATACAAAAATGAGTTTAAAAAAACCCTAGCTGAGAAAGCTTAAAAAATTCCCAAAGGCTTGCCCTCGACACCCACACAGGACCAAACACAGGGCGAAACCCTTAAACACACCCCACATAGAAGCCAATAGCGACAAAAATGGAGCACACACCGTGCTGGAAGCCATGAAAACGAGCCCATGGATGGGTTGCCAGAAGATTGAGCCGCAAGCTCAAGGAAAGTACGATAGATATGTCAAAACCCGCAACCGTGAATCCGATGACTACGACAAAACCCTAGATGAAAAAATGAGCCATGTGCCCAGTGAGGTGTCAGCAATGACTCCAGAGCCCGATAAACGAAGCGACCGACAAATGCTAGATGACAATGACAACAAAAATGACAGCATACAGAGGCCCCAAACATGTAGAAACCCATAGCATACTCCACCAGCTCCGCACAAGGGAGAACTTGCATAGAACAACAATGCCCACCAAAGAAAGAATGAAAACAAAAAATTAAAAAAACTAGGATTCCAACTACCTCGTTCACCAACACTTCTCTAGAGTTTTCATGAACATCAAATATTCCCTAATTTGTCCATTAATTAACTCATTATTTTCCTAGGGTGCATTATCTTTGGGATTTTGTTGGTCAACTAAACGACGTAGGAGAGAAATACAATCAACTCTCACAACTTAAGTTACTTTACATCACCATGCCACGCGTGCGAAAGGCAGTGGATGGAGATCCCATCAACAACAACAAGAGGCGACACAATTTGGGTGATTGTTTATCTTTCTCGAAAAAAGTTGAACGCTGAGTCAGTGCCAATTTCATTGATTGCCTTTAACTCTTAATGGTGGAATATAAATGTTTGTGTCAAATTTTTAAGAGAAAGTGAACCATATAATTTTAAATGAGATTAGAATTTTTGTGTTATTCTATATTTTAGTATTTTAATGAAATCAACGCTTTGGACCTAGCATTATATAATCTAATTTATAAGTCTAACGATGCGACCACAGTTTCCTTGAAAACCGGTGGGATATTTTATCTCTCGAGTCATGGAAAGTGAAAATACCATGGGACTATAATCACAAGCAAAGCCCTCTAAATTTCTAAGTGAATTTGAAAGGGTGAGAAAACTCGGAGGAAATGTGATGTGACCTCAACCTAATTTGATGTTTGCCTTTTTCCATGCATATGGTTTTCACAATTCCACCCACTTCTACGCCTCAAACATTCATGGAAGCATGTGAAAATTTTGACCACAAACATTCATTGAAACATGTGAAAATTTTGACCACAAACATGAACGATATTTGACATATTCTTCGAGTGAAACATGCAAAACTTTGAATGAAAGATCACCAACCCCAAATTCCACCCTTCACCTACTAAATTGCAAGCTCATTGAAGATACGTTTGCCATATATTTTTCTAAAATATCTCAATCATATTGATGATAACCTTTGTTGACCTTAATACAACATTATAAATAATAATAGATTTGTTTTAAGATGTAAGTTTAGAGGTCAATGTAATAAAATATTTTCTAATTTTGATACTGATATTATTTGTAATTATTGCATTTGACGTGTAATTTGATTAATATATCTATTTTGGTGGGTTGAAATTCAAACAAGATGTCATAAAATATTTTATGATGATCCATTCCATGAATATGTCAAAGTGATGAGTGGCTTTTAAGTTATAATCGATTTGATAGTGTTCCACTTGTGTCATTAAGTTATTATGATCGATTTGATATGAGTCATTAAATAGCATTCACACATAGCATCACATCTTTTGATAGTAAATTTCATTTTCATCGTTGTTCAAGTTGTACGTTTTAAGTCAAATCTATAGGTGGTATTGTTTTTCTTTTTGGGTATGAATTGGGTTCATATGTTTTTGTCATATATTAATTGAAAGTGTAACACATTGTCGTACATGATCATCATATATTAATTGAAAGTGTAACACAATTTATCTACCAGCGAGCACAACATAAAACTGTTTTTAGTATGCATTCATCTCCATTGGCTTTTTAAAGTTATACGCTAATTTTCAACTTCAAGCTTCAGCGCATGAATTAATAAAATTATTCAGCGCATGAATTAATAAAATTATGGTTATGTGTCTTCTATTTGGATTGAGAATGTTTGCTTAGCCGGGTTATGGGGGTTTGAGTGGTGCAAGTAACCCCACTCTATAGGGTATGGGGCAGTGCTCCAAAAATTTTGTTTTTAGACCTTATATTAGGTTGGGTGGACCTATATATGGTTTTGTGCATGATTTTTCGCACATGGTTTTGGACGCGATGGTTTTCGGTCCATGGTTTTGGATGCGATGGTTTTCGGTCCATGATATTGAATGCTTCGGCATGTATAAAATATGTATTGTAACATCGAAAGGAATATAATGAAAAATCAAGAAGGTAGTCCCAGTTTTGGTATCCAAGAAAAATCTCTATGTATATGTGTTTTATGTGTTATGCTCTCACATTGTTTATTTTTTGTGTTTTAGAATTCATATGCAGGTAATTTCTGTACAGGGTTAAAACCTATATTTGGTATCAGAGTTGTTTTGGCTTCAAGAGGACGCCTTTATTGCTGAGGGGTTTCGCTCGGGCATGTGGTAGACCATGTTCAGTGGGAGATCTGCGGGATCGATTCTGGTGGTGAAAGAAGATGGCGAGCATTGGAAAGATATAGATCGAGAAATTTAATGGTCAGAATTTTGAGTTGTGGAAACTCAAGATGGAGGATCTGTTGGTGGATAAAGATTAGTGGATCGCGGTAGATCCAGGTACTAAACCAACAGGAGTGTCCGATGAAGAATGGAAGAAGTTGAATCGGAAGACAAAGAGCACAATACGATTGTGTGTCTCAGATTCAGTATTGTTGAATGTATCAGGGGAAGCTACAACAAAGGCTTTGTGGGACAAGTTAGGGACTTTGTACCAATCTAAGTCTCTGGTGAATAAACTGTTCCTATGGAAAAA
>APFE030196717.1:1179-38692 GCA_000404065.3 Pinus taeda
ATGAAGACCAAGAAATTAGAGATGTAGATAGTATCATAGAATGAAAAATATCAACTCATATCAAACCACCAAGTTCCTATTTAAATTTAGAAATGACACTTGTATTCTTGATGCATGTGTATGAATAATGCTCATAAGAAATTTGTAGAAGTTGAAGAAACAAAACATGGTCCTTTGGAAAATCTAAGAAATTCCAAGATTGATGCTACATAAGATTTCCAAAAGCCACATGAGAAGGAGAAATTATATTTATATTTCACTTAGTGAGGATCTTTGATGTTTGAACTTGGTAATCGAAAGACAAACTAGAGGTTTTCTTCCAAATAAAAGTTTTGGTACTGCAAATACTAGATAATTCTCATTTTTATTCTAAAATAAAATAACTTGCATTTTACAAATCTTTGGTTCCAATTTTAGCACTTCCTACCTATACAAATATAAGGACATACTATTTAGGATCAATATAAAGGGATGTTAAATTTAGGTCCTCGAAAAGTGTATATTTGAGTTTTCCTAGATTTCTATGTTGATGAGGAAGAGTCTTACCTTATGCATCCAAAAATTAGTGAAATTGTTTTTGGAAGTTAATAACTATACAACAAAATGGAGAGAAAAACATTACATGTTAAAAACTTGTGCTTGATACTTTAAAGTTGCATACATGTGCATTGGAAGCAAAATATACTATACCTCAATAATACATTTATTCATAAACTTCAAAATTATACAAAGATCACATTATTCTCCATGGATCAAATAATTATGATTGGATTGTGTTTGTGCCAAAAGGAAAGCTATACCATTATATTTCCTTCCAACTCAAGCACAAATGTAGTGCCAACAACACCATATATTTATATACACTTATTTTTCACTATCATTGATCTTCATAAATTGTTCCAAATTCAATAAAAGGGCACATCAAAAGCTATAACTCTAACCATTGTGATTATTGATAGAATGTCACCCCTAGAGCATTGGTTGCATATGTGTAATGGTGTCTAGAAGAAAGCTAGTAATTACTAGGTATCCTCTTGCATAATCACAAATGCACTGCCAAGAACAATATCAGAGCACTAACCTTGGTGAGGGTGAAATCTTGATAGTGTTCCTTTTGGCACAAGAACAAAGAAATCTAGTGCATTCTATAATTCCTTCTAACACAAATACAAGCACATTTCCAACAATAATGTTGCATTGAAAAAAAATCTAACGCATGCAAGATTTACTTCTATCACAAACATAAATACATTTTCAACAATAACATTACAAGATTAAGGAAATTTACACATTCTAACCTTCCTTCTAGCATAACGACAAACATATTTCTAATAACAACATTGCATTATGAAGGAAAGATAATGTGTGCTAAATTTCATTCTATCAGAAGTAGAAGCCCATTTTGAACAACAACATTGCACCTCAAATGAAATATAACAATCAATATCATTCCTTCTACTACAAACATAAGCATATTGATAGAAGAATCATTACATGGTCAAAAAAATCTAGCATATGTTATATTTCCTTCTATCACAAACACAAGCACATTGCCAACAACAATATTCTAAGGCGAGCGAAATCCACCACATGCTAAATTCCCTTCTAACATAAATAGAAGCATATTACTCACAAAAAAATTGCAAAGTAAAGGAAATCTTACACATTTTAGAGTTTCTTCTAGCACAAACACAATCACATTTCTGATAACAACATTGTAGGGTGGAAGATATCTAGCATACACTTGATTTACTTCTAGCACAAAAACAAGCACATCACCAACAATAAAATTGTAGGGAAAACAAAATCCAACACATGATAGATTTCATTATAGCACAAACACAAGTACATTTCCAACAATATTGCATTGCAAAAGAAATCTAATGCGGGTTATATTTCATTCTAGCACAAATACAAGCACGTTGTCAACAACAATATTGCATTGTGAAATAAATATATTGCATACTAGATTTTATTCTAGTACAAACACAAGCACATTGCTAACACCAATATTGCATTGAAAAATAAATTTAGTTCATGCTAGAATTCCTTCCACCATACAAAAACATATTGCCAACATCAATATTGTAGGGTAAAAGAAATTGATCTCATGCTAGATTTTCTTCTATCTCAAACATAACCATATTTCCAATAACAATATTGGAAGGTGAATTAGGTCTAACATGCTATTTGTACTTATATCTCACACACAAACATGTCACCAATAACAACATTTCCAGGCGAATGAAATCTAACACATGCTATATTTCCTTCCCTCACAAACACAAACACATAACAATATTGTAGGGTGAAAGAAACATACCACATATTAGATTTAATTCTAGAAAAAACAAGCATATGTCAAAAACACCATTTTAAGAAAAAAGAAAGCTTGTGTGTTTTAGATTTCCTCCTAGAAAAAATACAAACAAAAACACATAACATTGTAGGGCTAAAGAATCTAGCGCACGCTAGATTTTGTTATAGCATGAACACAAGCATATTACCAACAACATTCTAGGGCAAAAGAAATATAACACATGCTAGATTTCATTTTAGCACAAGCACAAGCACATTGTCAATAACATCATTATAAGGCAAAGGAAATACGACACATACTAGATTTCCTTCTAGCACCAACAATTGAATTGCCAACAAAAACATTTCGATGCGAAAGAAATCTAGTGCACACTAGATTTCTTTCTAACGCATATACAACCACATTGTCAATAAACTCATAGAAGGTGAAATAAATCTATTGTATTCTAGATTTCCTTCTAGCACAAACACAAACACATTACAACATTTATAAATAGAAGAAATATAGCACATGGTAGATTTACTTCTAGCACAAACAAAAGCATATTTCCAACAATCACATTGTAGTGAAAAAGAAATCTAGTGCATGCTAGATTTATTTCGAACCAAAATAGAAGCAAGTTGCCAATAACAACATTGCAAGGTGAAGAAAATCTAACATGTGCTAGATTTACACATAGCACAAACACAAGCACACGAAAACATTGTAGGGTGAAAGAAATCTAGAGTGTTAGATTTGCTTCCAACATAAATGAAAGAAAATTGCCAACACAACATTGGATGGAAAAAGAAATCTATAGAAACTACTATCACAAACACAAGCACATTTCCAAAAGAAATTTAACTCATGTTAGCTTTACTTATAGCACAAATATAAACATACTACCCACAACAACATTTCATGCCAAAATAAATCTAGTACATGCTATATTTCCTTCTAACACAAACACAAGCACATTGCTAAGGTGAAGGAAATCTAACACGTGCTAGATTTCCTTCTATAATAAACAAGAAAATTGACAACAACAATATTGCAGAGAAAAATAAATATAGCACAACTTCTAGCCCATACACGAACATTTCCAGTAACATTGCTAAGATGAAGGAAATCTCACACATGCTAGATTTCCTTCTATCATAAACAACCAAATTGACAACAACAATATTGCAGAGAAAAATAAATCTAGCATAGTTTCTAGCCCAAACACAATCACATTTCCAATAACAACATTGCAAGGTGAAATAAATTTAATGCATGTTAGATTTACCTGTAACACAAATACAAGCATACTACTAACAACAACATTGCATGGAAAAAGAAATATAGTGCATGTTATATTTATTTTTAACACAAACACATGAACATTGCTAATAAGAACATTCCAAGATGAAGGAACTGTAACACATGTTAGATTTCCTTCTATCATAAACTACTAGATTACCAACAATAACATTTCATTGTGAAGTTCCTTCTAGCATGTCAATAAAAATATTGTAAGGTGAAGAAAATATAAGGTGTGCTAGTGTTGGAAATATTGAGAGGGGGGTTGAATCAATATTTATTTACAATTTTTATATTATGCCAGTTAAAATCACTAGTTAAACCAAAACACAAGATGTGCAACAAGAAAATAATTTTATCAATGAAAATGATGAGGACTTTAAAAATCCAAGCTCCAACTTGTACATCAAAGTATTTAACTCCTTCAAGGCTCCAACCTTGAATGAGGACTCTAATATTTAACTACAAATCCAAGATCCAACCTGGTCTCTCACAAGGGTCCAACCTTATATGAGGACTCCACTCCTCACATATTAATCCAAGCTCCAACCTAGTTTCTCACAAGCATCCAACCTTGTGTGATGACTTCGATCTTCTAGGGATCCAGCCCTCTCATTTTGATTCAATCCCTTAACATGAATTCAATACTACTTCAAGCTTACATAAAAAAATTCAAATACTTCTAAAAAATGCTTCCAAGCTAGGTCTACGAAGTGCTCTCAAATCTACTTCTATGAAAACTTCAGGCTACGCCAACAAAACTTCTATGAAAACTTCTATGAAAACTTTTATGGCTATGCCAACAAAACATGTCTTCAAGTGTTGATATTCAACTATGCTCCAAGGATGACTACTCCAACAAAACAAGTCTTTAAGTGTTGGTATTAAACTATACTCCAAGGATGACTACTTCAAAATAAAAAGTCTTCAAGTGTGGTTTTCAACTATGCTTTAGGAGTGACTGTTGTTTCAAAAAAGGCTTTAAGAATGCTTAATTAATGTAATGATGAATGCACTCTATTGTCAACTCAAAATATGCTTAAAGTATGCCATCATTTTATCATTCGATGAAGGTGTCTCCTAAGCTCTTCATGTGTGTTTTAAAGAATGTCCTTCGGTCTGCAAGGATTACTTTATTTCTGTTTCAAATTTGACTTTAAGTCTATTCATGAATTCTTCAAAGGATTTCTTCAAAGTCACTCCAAATAATCTATTACAAAAAACCTCTTAAAAAACTAGTTTGAGCAATACGGTCAAATCGGATTTGATGACAATCTTTACTTCACAAGAACTCAAATTAGACTATAGTCAACTCGGACATGACAAGCTTTATCACAACCTTTCTCCCAAAGAAAAAAAAAACCTTATTACTAAGAACCTCTCCCTCCTTCCACAAAGAATATATCATAGAAATATGTTTTATATCTTTTCTCCTTCAGACCTTTTCTCTGACACATATACACTTCAGAACTTTGCTGAAATATATATTTCATAAATTTTCTTAATTAAATACTTTTGTGGTATCCCCTTCTGAATTTTGTCTACACTACCTTGACCAAGTTCTTTAGCTGATCTCCACTTTCTCTCTTACACTCATATTTATTTAGTTATCTCAGACCTCGTTAATCCTCCTGGAATATACCTTACACTCCACAAGTTCATATTTTTTTTCCTTAACGAGTTCCTTTTGTGAATTATTCAAATATCTCTCTCCTTTCATTTTGGAACTCAAAATATCTTACCTAAAATCTTCCTTGGTTCCTTGTTTATTCATTTAGTCGCTAGGTTACTTCCTCTCACTGAACTGATCTCCCGCATTGCAGGAGGTATAACTCTTGTATTTATAATAGTCCGAGTCACATTACTTATTTATCATAAACATTGTAAAATTAACTAAATAAAATAGACTGAGTTTGGGGACACAGGTTCTAGAGTGAAGGAAGGGGAAAATTACTTGGGATGTTGACTTGTTTGGTGGTAGCCATGGTGACTGATAAGTGTGCACAGAGGAAAATTTGAAAGAAAGAAAAAAACACATGCATATACATATGCATATACATATACATATACATATACATATACATATACATATACATATACATGTTTCTTTGTAAATGCATTGGGTGACATAGAAGAGAACTAGTTCATACCTGAGCACATATAGGTTTCCTGACCACATAAAAAAATATAATAAAAAAATATGGGAGGCAGGGGGTAGTTGGCATACTCCCACAGGCTGGAGAGACCTTTTGCTTGATGGGAAAACAACCAAAGAAGCACAATGTAGTAATGGAAAAGGAATATGGGAGGATGAAGCCTTCTTGGTGGTCGACGAGGGGTGTGGGAACAGATGGAGTGCGACTTTGTCGATTAGGTGCATGCATTGGCATTTTATTTCAAGGGAGAATGGACAACAAGGAGGGGGGGTATTTGGTCTAGTGGTATGAAGAGTAGGGGAAGGTGGGAACATGGTAAACACCATCTAGAGGACTACAGAAAAGCTAGTGGACGAGACACACTACGAGGAAAAAAAGAAGTTGAGTATGATTTAATCCTTTGAGGAGTCTAAATCTATTTTCTTATATTTTAATTTTTTTGGGCAATGTTAGTTTGGAAAATTCAATGAAAAATCTAAAGTCTTATTATGTTAAGTGTCATATTTTGCAATTGTTAAAATGCCCATATGGCTATTGTATAAATATGCATGGTAAAAAATCTACGCCCTCAACTTTATACTTAGATAATGAATATGGTGGTGGCTAGATAGTAAGTTGGCCATTTGGTTAGAGGGTACAATATTTTCTACTGTGGAAAAATTCTGCCACTTATTGATATATTATAGGTGCGTTAAAGCTAACCAAACACTTGAATACAACTAAAAACTGTTCAACTAAAATATTTGAAGAGCCAAAGTCAAGGCCTAGTTGACCCAAATCAATCTCTTACTCAAGGGATAAAATTACATCATAGTGGAAACACATGACAGGCTGCAATATCCTAGTAGAAAGCACTGGTGGAGTTGATCGTTAGAATTGGTAGGTGAGAGAATGATGAGTTTTTCTGCTGTAAATTTTTTTGAAGAATATTGTTCAACCCTTGTACATCCCTTGAACTCTTCCTATACAAAGGCTTAAAGAATGAAGAGTAATTCACCTTAGCTTCTTCTGAAAGAGGAAAGAAAACATGCTTATCTTGACAAGGTCTTCATGCTCGTCAAGTGTATTATGATATGCTATTTATATGGAATCTTTTTGCAAAAGCCTGCCTTTTAACCTTACTGATAAGAATAAGTCAACTCATTACTGATTTGGGGAGTTCTTCAGTCCATTTTCCTTGTTGTTCGGTCCTCTTGTAGTTGCTTTCAAGGCCTATCCTGTAGCTGCTTCCATACCATAATCTTCAAGGAAATGTCAACCACATGCATGTCTGCTTTCAATAGTCAGTTTATAACCAATTAAATCTCCAAATACAGAAAACAATGTGAATTATATAAATGGGGAAACCTCCCATGTTATGATATTCATGGAAAGTTCTTAAGGACCAAAAATATAAAGAAAAAAATGGAATATAATTGGCAAATTCCATGCCTATCATGACACTTTCTCATCTGATCACTAATAATGTTGATGTGTAGGTTAGCATAACCATTTTCATGCTTTCTTGATTAAGATATTCTTGAGTGCATCCCCCTTATTTTTGTTGCCAAGACATGGTCTCAAAATTCCTTCGTCTCTAAAACCAGATCTATTCCATTACCATAACCTTGGCACTTGTATTTATGATGAGGTTCATGCTTATAGTTTTTCATTGTTTTCCATAATAGTTGTTTGAGATCATTCAAATTTGATGAAGCTATTCAGGGAACTCCTTATCATTTCACATCATAACTTTGAATACCCTATAGAAGAATGGTAGACCTTCTTATATCTATTTGTCATTGCCTTTGGGTTTTTCCATTGGCTTTGATGATGATTATGGGATGGTAAATCAACTAACACCATTTATCTTTATTGGTATTTTCCGTTGATTATTTTACATGACTGTATGTTTCTTTACATTTGGTTGAATGCATGAGTAAATTGTCCGTGATCAATACAAAACCCATAATCTTGGAGATTGCCTTCACTGGTGATCTCCCATTTGATGAATTTCATGCATCTCTAGTAAAAGCTAAAAGCTAGATGCCGAAGGTGTTTTTCAGATGTTATTTATGAATGCATAGATAAGATTGGTGTACTTCATATATTCTCATTGCAATAATGAATGTTGAATCTAACACTTCAATGGTCCACAAATTGAGTTTTAACTCATTGAGATCTTTGTTTCTATGGAATGGAGCTTAGTAGTAGCATAACGCTTTGAGTGTTATTATTCATTTATTTTTGTAACTCTTGAATTGGAATTGGGTTAGGTAGAAACATAGTAACTTTGAGTTTTCTTCAAAGTCTAGGAACTTGACTATGATCTCTCGTACATATGCAAGCCCTGAAAGCATGAAAATGTGCAATAATAAAATCTTAGGATAAATACTCATTTCATTATAAGGACTTCTCTCACGTTGATGCCACAGTATCAGCATATAAATTTGTAGATAGCTTGACACAAAGAAACAAGCAATCAATTTCCCCTAGAATGCATTTAAATTTCATTATGCCTAAAAGCAGAGGTAACAGCTAGTTGGAATCTGATCTAGGAAAATTCCCATATTATCATAATATGATTAGTAGTGATTACAAGGAAATGGGTTGGGCATGTGTTAAATGTATGTACAATTAAAAAAACATCCAACAATTTGAACATGCAATAGGATATCAATTTACCGAATCAATCTAATAATGTAGTACGTGTGGACTAATCTTGAGATTGATGCCTTGAGTTGATTGGATGTTTGACTTGTAAAGCGAAGGACATTCCCTTGGATTATATTTAATCAATGGGTCGATATCTTGAGCAATAAGCGATGAGATGAACTTGCAGTTGATTTTATCTCACTAGCAGTAGCAATGGTGTATTCTAGGTGTGTATGTGTGATTTGATGAGGTTGTAACTTTTCACTTATTACAAAAATATGTCAATATATGGCAAGAACTTCTGTGTGCCTAGTGGTAGAGGGAGTAAAAATCCATTAGCACCACAAGACACAGGTACAATAGACAATGAAGATGACCAATTTTTCTATCTTACTGATGTAAAGATCTAGTTGTTTTCCATAGAAGTACAACAACTAAATTTAGACTCTTGATTATAATAAAAATTTCATCATGATCTCTATAAAGTGGTAACTAATCATCCTTTTCCTTGTTAAGTGAGGAAGCAAGAAAGCTCAAGTCCTGAAGTACGCTGAGAATTGTAGCACTAGACATTTTACTTGAAAGAAGCATGGTGTTTTCCTCAGCAAAAACATTGGAGATCACTTACTGTAACCTTGCTCAACTATTTTATAGTATTTGGAAATTTAGTGATAAAAAGATGTCAATGGGGAGGTGCTACTTTCACTAGATTAATCAATACATATGCATCATGCGAATATACAAGGTCTAACAAAACTTTGCATACTAGCAACGATGATAACAATCTAAACTCTATTCTAGGAACATTTACCAAAATTGTTCATAAAATGCCATGTATCAACTCAGCACAAGCACAAAACCGAATCATCATTGTGGTGTATGATTGTGCTGAAAAAGCCACAAATGCACATCAAGATGCATGCTAACAAATGTCCTTACTGACACTATATTTGTGTCAAGCTATCTATAAATGTCATTGTTGAAATTA
Organism: Pinus taeda; assembly: GCA_000404065.3. Taxonomy (NCBI): domain Eukaryota; kingdom Viridiplantae; phylum Streptophyta; class Pinopsida; order Pinales; family Pinaceae; genus Pinus; species Pinus taeda. The sequence continues at coordinate 10,559 of APFE030196717.1, forward strand.
TGATATCAATGTAAGAGAAGCCCTTATAATTAAATGGGTATTTATCCTAGGAGTTTATTCTTTCACATTCTTATGCTTTCAAGGCTTGCATATCTGCCATAAATCATAGACAAGTACCTAGACTTGGAAGAAAACTCAAAGTTTCTATGTAGCTACCTAACCAAATTCCAATTCAAGAGGTACAATCGTTAATGAATAATAACACTCAAAGTGTTATGATGCCACTGAGCATGCAGGGGTCAAAAAGAAGAGAATTAGTTGAGAAAGAAGATGTTGGAGAAAAATAAATATCATTGAAATTACAAAAAAATTCATAGGAGTAAGATCTCTTGATTAGAGACCAATTATGGCTGGAGAACATGCTACATGGTCTTGAACATGAACATCATGTTTTCCAAAACGTGGTGGTTGTGCAAATGCATCTTTCTGTTATGCTAGATCTTGTACAAAAAATTTAATTATGTGACTATCAGTATGCCATGAAGCAATATAAGTAGATTTAGAGTTTGTAAAAAAAAAAAAGCGAATTACATTCAATGGATCTCCCTTTTCCACAAGGATTGTGACTCCAAGTGATTTTGAAAAAAATCATAACATAAAATAGTCATAACTTCATTAATACTTTTCAAAATCACTATTATATACCAATTCAGAAATGGCATAAAAATTTGGCCTCTGATGGCAGACTTCAATGTAGTTCCTAGGCAAGGAAAAAGTTCCCTTGCAAGATAGGGCTTTGATATGTATGGAAGGAAAACCTCTTGAGGGTATACCACCTACAATACTGCAAAAAATCACTGTTACGACCCCAAAATCACTATTATGAATTCAATATGCATTTGCTTAAAGTCTCCTCAACCTCATTTAAGAAGTACATCAATATTATCTTGAGGCAAGATTGTTTAGTGTGACAGTGTTAGTCTTCTCGACAGTTCTTCTCTTGGCACTTTAACACATTCATCTTGTGAAGATGAGCGTCTTTTCATTGAAGAAAAACTTGGACCATATTTTATTAATCTTTGCCCTTGATTTAAGATTACAAACTTGCACCTATGACCAAAATTAGAGCAAGTGTGGTTGAGGGTCTTGTTAAGCATATACTTTGAATAAATTGTTGTAATATGGCTTAGAGACTAATACAAAACTTGACAGACCTAATTCATGGACACTTGTAGTCAGTTTGAAGTGGACTCATGCTCAAACAATGAAGTTAAAGGCATACACTTGGTTTGGAGAAAAATACTCATCCTATGGACAAAATCATGGTTGCTTGAAGCATCAAATTTGAGTTTGTTGTATAACATTCTTTGAAGACCCTATTATAGTGCATAATTAAAGATTTGTTGTCTCATTTTGAAACAAGGTATGTGTAGATTGCTTTGAAAGACTTATTGAGTCCTCCCAAAAGATCATGTGTGTTATTTGGTGAGCCCTATGTGTTATAATAACTGTCACTATTGTTTTTATACTCATAAGTTTTTAGTACCTATCAGAGTTGAATAAGAGTTTATGAAAATTTAGCTTTCAAGGGAAATATCAACACAATCACAACATTAATCATTTATTGAGATTTAAAGAGACTACAAGCTTGAAGGCATTGACATTGAAGAATCATAATCTATAATGGCATCAAATCATCTCTACGTTTGAAGGCAACATTGGCAACAAGACCTATCCTTAATTTTGGCTAGAGCTTCTTAGGAATGTGCCCCTCAGATCTCCTTCTCTTGTGATGATCTTAAATTTGTTCTCAGCTCTGATAACGTGTAGAATTTCTTTGAAAGTCTGCAGCTGCTTAATGAACAATTATGAAAACTAGCTTCTATTCAAAAGGCACAAAATTTCTCTACTAATTTTGCAGTAGAATAGAACATAAATAAATCAAAATCACATAGTAGAAAAACACAATATTTATTTAGGGAACCTAATTGGGAAAACCCTCTACTTTATTAATAATTTTATTAATAGAAGAATGAGCAATAGATCTCTTACAACAATATTGTTTCACTAGAAATCAATTTTGTTTTCCTTACTTGTACTAAGATGAAACACCCCTGTAGGACCTGATCCTACTTCCCTTATCCTTTTTGATACTGGAGCCCTTATTTCCTAGAGCATTGCTCTTCACAATCTATGTGCATAAGCTACTCCTATTAACGAGGTATTACCTCCTAATTCCTAGAACAAATCTCAAGGGAAAATAACCTCTACCAATCTATGCACACACTTCTCTTACACATTCTTCCTCTCACAAGCTCACACACAAACCCGTGCTCTATATTTCTTTATCTCACCAACTTGTCTTCATTAAACAATGATCACAATTGCTCCTTTCAATCTCCTTATAAGCAATTTGAATGGGCTAAATCTAACAAGTTGTGTTTTTGGAAATCCTAACTAGTGCTTGATGAGTTAACTAGTCCAATTGAATCATGCAACTAGTCTAGTGTCAATTTAGAACTTGAGACTCAATCAATGGTCTTTTTCCAAAGATAACTCACACTAGAATACGACAAATTGAGCATTCCACTCTTGCATATCAGTCAAACTGCTTCATGAACTATCCAAACTTATAGGAACTCACCCTAATTTGTAAGAATTAATCCTAAGAGCTCATCCTAACTTTTAGGAACTTGTGAATGATAAGGAAAATTTCTTGTTGGTCTCTTTGGCTAAGGCGCAAGTCAAAGAAGGACCTTTATAGCTACTATTTTCAACAGGAAGAACTTATGAACTTTCCCCAATAATTTGATTCTTTTCAAAGAAAAACATGTAGGTATGCATGCATGTATATATGTGACAAACTCGTTTCCCTATAAAGTACTAAAAAATCCATATATTAAAATCATTAATAGTAATTATTTGTTATACAATGTTTCAAAATGCTTTCCCAAAATCAGTTTAATAGCAAACCCAAAGTCTAGTTGAAATACCAATGAAGCATTGTCAATAACAAGCACCATAACATCATTTTCCTCATGAAACTTAGCATACATGCATTTTTATCAAACATCTATATTTTTCTTACTACACTTATAGTGCTAGAGAAGGATATGCATACATACAAAAGTTAAACACATTTGATCATTGTTACATACAACTTATTCGTTTAATGCTTGAGCATGTTTGTGAAGATGCTCCAAACTCTACAAAAATACCATAAATAATAACATCCAATTATTGTTTCTTCCATTACAACATAGAAATAAGCATTGTATAATTCACAAACAAAAAGGGAGATATTTAAAAAACTGAAGGAAAAATAATCAATAGCAAACATTCATCATGAACATTGAATATCACAAAAAACAATAATATGTTTATCGTGGAGATATAGATTGCACATTCAATGATGATATGCAATATAAGACATAGAAGAATGTACTCTCTAGAGAGAAGGAAAGATTTATCTTTGATGGGTTTTTGGTTAGGTTTCCAGAATGCAAATCAACTATTCAACTATGAAATCCATAGGAAAAATGCAACAATTACAGGTAACATACCATAATATATCACTCCCACTACTGTTACAGATTTTTTCTTTTAAGTCTAAGCATAGTGTATGCATAACATTACAAACTTAAGGAGTAGGAAGAAAGAAAATATTTTCTAGTCATTTTTAAACTTAGCAAATGAAGATATCATTGCAGATGTAAAAGATTTTGGGCTTGGAACCAGATTGAAATTAATAGAGAAAACCTAACTGTTTCTTTTAAAAGAAAAAACATTACAAACTCAAGAATTGGAATAAGAAGATTCTAAGTTCTCATGTCACATGCTTTTGAATAGAATACATATAGAAAGAGTGAAATTAGCAACAAAGAGAAAACTAATTAGGCAAACATTATGCTTTAGATCTTTTTCGTCAGATGAACGTTGACATGAAATCTGCAATAAAACGTTGGTTCATGGTGTCTCTCAATCTTGATGGATATGAAGTATGAAGCATGAAATGTTAAGAGCACACTGCGTACTAGTACCAAAACAAGAATCACTTGTGTTTAAACATTAACGATGCCTTTGTTTATTTTTAGAACTCATCATTTCACCAATTCTAACCAAAACTTGATGTTGCAATGGTTATTACCAAACCTTAAGAGAAGTTTGAGATGACTAACATCTTTTTTACAGAAAGAAGATGAGAATATCATATTGTAACACTCATCCCAATTTCGTGATTCCCATTTTTATATCGTTAGTCACTTGGGTCATGTTCTGTATAAAAAACAATGGCCATGAAAATTGGGGAACAAAGTCGACATTGCATGAAAATTGTGATTGGAAGTACAAGAAAAAGAATTAGTTATTACTTTCTTGCACCAAATATAGTTTCAACTCTCCCTTTAGATCACAGACATTTCTAAATCCGCACAACTATATTTATTCAAGTCTTTATTTTTTGAATTACTTGGACCATGCATACTTCTAACTTTTGCAAGGTTTCTCCTTTCATGTACTTCATTAACAAGTTAATTTATTGTAGGAAAACCATCCATTGGAAATGTTATCCTTGCTCCAACTTAGAATAGTTCCACAAGAATGGAAGAGGATTAATAACCATTTATTTTCTCATCAAATAGTGTATCTATTGCTTAATTGTTGTAGAATTGATCATTAACTATTGTAGTAAATTTGACCACTAATAATATTGATGATTTGCATCAACATATTATTATACTCGGGTCTGAAGCAAAGACAACAAGAAATTTTATCTAACATGCATACAAAAATAGAATTCTGCAACATGTCCCCTTAGACACTGAAAATTTACAAAAGGTTGTCAAGAAGATTGAAGGTTGACTAGCTGTCCTTGACAGGCTAGTAGGAATGCTCCAAGAAGTTTACGCTTAGTGTTAAATCCTTCCAAAAAAATATAGAAGCATAAAAATATTTGATAAAAGGAACCATATGAAATCTAGTGAAGTTGGAACGACTCTCAAACATCTTGAAACAATTATTGGTCATGTTAAAAATTTAAGTAAAAGGATTATTTTAAGAGTTTAACAATACCATTAATTGCATGGTGTTAATAGGGCCCTAGGGTTGAATATCATATTTCGTCGCTCATAAATTATTGTTTCTAGAAAAAGTTCAGGGGATTCCTAGAAGCCCTCTTTTTTGAGGGATGATGCCAACAAGCACCCCTTTTGGGGAAACACATCCACCACATTGAGAAAATATTTCATCTTTGTTTCCCCACATTCCCCCAAAAGGGGGACCTCGAGAAATGTTTCCCCAAGAATCCACTCATCCTAGGAGAATGGGAAACATAGGGAGCACACATCCCACCTCGAGGATGCATCTCTATGGAACACTGTAAATTTCTTAAAACACACTTCAAAAATAAATGTTATGCATGAGGTTAATTCTATACTATCTTGAGGAAAAACAAAAGGCTTGGGTTAGATCTGGTAGTCTAAAGGGAATATCTTCTATTGCTAGTCTAATTGAGGGCTTTCTCAAGCATTGGGGCCTTGGGTTCCAATGATATGAAAACACCTTTCAAGACCTTGTGGTAGATGTACAAGAAGAAGAAGCGCCCACCCCTCTTCTTCTTGATGCACATGCTACTTTGTGACTGACATGGACCCACATTAAACCCCATCCTCATCAAAGAACAACTATGTGTTGATGTATATGTCCTAGATTCCATGAAAGATTTGCATGGAAACAAGGAGCATGATAATAATTTTGAACATTGTGAGGAGGCTAGTCATGATTTCCTACATGACAAAGTGATAAACAAAGGAAATGAATATTTTTTAAATATTTCCACGAATGATACAAGCCGTATGCAGTTCTAGTAAGTTAGAAACCACGTTTCTACCCCAAAGGATCAACTATATGAAAAGTATGATGAAGATCATGCTTCCCTTGTTGATAATTTAAATCCCAAAAAGACTTTTCTGGTCACAGAAGTATAGTTCAATCACACTAATGCTATTTTGACAGACAATGAAAATAAGGGATCTCTATACTTTTATGGTAATATAATTGGCACCTCAATATTTCATTGTGAGTTTGGGTAGCACATTAATGTAATCCCCACATTGCAATTTGATGTTAATCATGATTGTGTAAGAAATAAATGTAAGTAATCATGGTTTCCTAGAGTTTGAGGTCAATAAACTCAAAAGGTTTTTCAAATCCAGCAAAGTAATAATATGACCCTCATGAATATTTGAGTGAAGAAACAATTAATTTTATAGTTCAATCCTCAAAGATCCTAAATCATGGAATTCATCAGTCCTGCTATTTTTGATGCCTATGATCTAAATTTGTTCCTCAAGCGTGATGGGATAGGGAGGTATCTTCCTTTTACTATCAATACTCACTTGAAAGAGAAACTTATTGAGCTATGTGATGGATATTCCTTGGTAGACAAACAAAGGTTATGTTATAAACACATAATTATTGAAGGTTTCAACCATACAAATCCATTTCTACCTCTAGATGGCTCTATTGTTAAGAATAACGAAGTTGGACAAGCACAAAAGATTGATGAAACCTGTAATGAAAGTTGAAACCATCAATGTCATATACAACTACAATGTTGAGAATGAAAACGATGTCAAGAAAATCATTGATGAAGAATATGGGTTTGACCCAAATAAAATTTTCTCTTTGGACCACATCAGATGCAAAGATGTTCTCTTCTCCATGAACATGTGGACAATCATTCATGCACTAGATTTTTAAAAGGAAATGTAGACAACGAACCTCTAATGAATCCACATGAAGTCAATGCTAAGGGACAATTTTGGGGCCTGGAAAAGGTGCACTCTGGAATGATCGATGATATAAGTCAAAATCATATTGAAACCAATAAGAGGACCTTTTCTCAGTGTAGTCATAAACAAGAACTGGATACTCTAACCACTCAGCTTATGGGGTACCTTTCAAAGTGTCATTCACATCAATAAGATCTGTATACACACATGTAACAAAAAAAATGAATTGCAGGAAATAAAAAAAAGGCTACTAGCAGGAGCAACAAGTTTGGATACGATCATTAGCCTTATGATATTTTTCATAGGAAATATGCTCTCTAGCACGTTGAAGATGTGGTTCATCCCAATTGGAATATTTTCTTGCCTCATTACATTGGTGTCAATGCTACGAGTGAAAGGGATGATGCCAAGTTGAGTATTTAACTCAACCATGTTGGAACCAAGCATCCAATGGTTTACATATATAGGCATGTTGAGAACCATGAAAATATGTCTAAAGAAGAAAATTTTGATGTGCAATCTAGTGCTTAAAGACCTGTACAACCTAGTCAGGAAACTGACATATTTATAAAAAATTTGAAGTGTAACTTACATGACATGATCTCACAGATAACTATAGTTGTAGATCTATCCTTGACTACTCTGTATAAAGATCCTGGAACAAAAATGACAAATGAATTCGTAACAACTTTTTTGCATGCTCTTGGGGGTAGGACCAATTCTAATATAATTAAAAAAGGCACAAGAATTGGCAAAACTGATCTGTTATGAAACCAACTCACAAAATAGAAGAATAGATAGATCAATGACTTCAAAATTAGCCTCTTCAAGGGGAAAACCTCCTTTACATTATACAAATGAACAATTCTTGGATAATTCAAATGACAAAACCTCCTTTCTATATATAGGAGTCTCAGTGGTCATAATATAATCAGAATCCACATAATCATAATAATGTAAGGGAACAACAATAACAATAGTGGGATCCTATGGGGCACAATCATCACAATATAGGGAAAACATAGGAACAACAATAATAATAAGGGGTTACAATGACAATAACAATGAGGGAATACACTTGTATTATAGGGACCTAACATGCCTCTTTCCTTCAAAAATGTGTTGTCCTCAATGCTCGAGTAGTTCTGGATGCTTGTATATAAAATTATCATCCTCCCATGTGGAATCTTCGGCAGTTAACCTCTTCCACTTGATCAGATACTGTGAAATTGATTGATTTCATAATTGTCGAGTTATTATTTTTGTGACTGCTTCAAGTTCCAATATGAGTTGTCCTTCCTTGTCAGGTTTTGACAATATTGTTTGAACTAGGGGCTTGTCACCTATAACCTTCTTTAAGCATGAATCATGGAAAACTAGGTGCACTCAGGAAGATGCAAGAAGCTCCAATTTGTATTCCATAGTACCAATATTTTACAACACCTTGTACGAATGATAATAATTTTCTCTGATAGCAATTGTTATGAATTAGCTCACAAAATAGAAGAATATATAGATCAACGACTTCAAAATTAGCCTCTTCGAGGGGGAAACCTCCTTTACATTACACAAATAAACAATTCGTGGATAATTCAAATGACAAAACCTCCTTTCTATATATATGTTAGGTCCCTATACTACTACTGTAACCCCTTTTTGTTATTAGTACAACCCCCTTATTATATTGTTGTGCCCATGTATTCCCCATATTGCTATTATTGTGCCCCATAGAAGCCCACTATTGTTATTATTGTGCCCTTACATTATTATTGTTATATCGGCTCTAATTATATTATGATCCCTTAGACTCCTATATATAGAAAGGAGGTATTATCATTTGTATCATCCAAGAATTGTTCATTTTTGTAATGTAAAGGAGGTTGCCCCCTCGAAAAGGATTATTTCTAAGGCATTCATCTATTTTTTGTGAGCTGGTTTCTTAACATTTGGTATCAGAGCTTTGGATTCTAGGGTTTTGCTGCTCCACACAAGCCATCGTGGCACTTTCGCTATAACTGTTTTTCTGTGAAGTTTCAGAGATAAAAAAAACCAATTTGAGAAGAAATTGTGCTAAGCCTTGGGTTTGAATTTTAGATACTTTCTCACTATATTTGTGGAGATATCATCTGAGGAAGTTAGGGTTTTTGCAAGATCCATAATTTCATCTAAAATCGGTTATCGTGGAATGTTCGCTATAACTATTTCGCTACAAAGTTTCAAAATATGAACAAAAAATCCATTTAAGAAGACATCGGTTTGAACCTCAGGTCTGAATTTTAGGCCTTGGCTCGCTATATTTTCGGATATATGATCTGAGGAAGTTAGGTTTTTTGCAGACTCTCGAATTACATCCTAAACAGGGGACCTTGGGAAAATCATCATAACTTTATCTTTGAGCATCAGATGGAAATTCTGTAAGAAGTTACAGAAAGAGGACAGACTATATTTTGGTTGGGTATAATTTTTAGAATCTAAGGTTGAAACAGTGACACGTGGCACTTCGTACAAGTTTGCTCTACTGAACTAGTCTATAATTAGGTCACTGTGGGAGATTTGGCATAAATCTTCCTTGGAGAATCCAATATGGATCAGAATTGTGGGGTTAGAAAGAGGACTCAAAGGGCTATTACAGGTTGAAATTTCAAAACTTAAAGATCTGAACTTTTAGAGTTACATTCGTTTCAAGATTGAGCTCTTAAAATCAAGAAAAAAGCGAGATGAGGAAAATTGATGGCAAGGATCCGGGTAAATTGGATACTACAAATGGAGAAATATGTTGATCTACATGGTGTACCACTCTTTAAAAAGGTATGTATTGCATCTAATTATTTAGAACCAAATCAATTATTTATGGTATAAAGGGCTTTGTTCTCGTAAACCACTTGTCACGTGGTCAATTTTCACGGAGGAAATGATAACACATTATGAGGATACAAAGAGTAACACCTTCTTTAGCCAATTGATAAATCTCAAACAAAAGGGTTCAATGGAAAATCACATCTAGGACTTTCAAAAATTGAATATAAGGGTAAATGATATTCTAGAGAAGTAACAGATAAATAGTATTATTTATGCCATGGAAGCTGATGTTGATGGTATGAAAGCATATTGGAAGAAATACAGGGAAGATTTGAAGAAAGACATGGAAGGCTTGAAGGAATGTGGGACAAAGCTGCTACAAGAAAGGCCTCCTAATGATGAAAAGGATCAAGAAATGTCAAAAGAAGAGGATATACACTGGGAAACAACCATAGAGAAAGAACAAATGAATCTGACCATATCTTGTATTGTAATGGCAGGAATTACCACTCCTCAAACACTCAATATAGAAGGACATATCAAGAAGAAGAAGGTTAAAGTAGTGAAATATCAGGAAGAAAAGTATCAAGAAACATCAAAGGAAAAGGGTACTCACTGGGAACCAACCCCAGAGAAAGAAGAAAAGAATCTGACCATATCTTGTAATGCATTGGTTGGAATTACCACTCCTCAAACTATAAATATAGGACATATCAAGAAGAAAAAGGTAATAGTGTTGATTGATTCGGGTAGTACCCATAGTTTTTTTCATTGTAAGATAGCTAAGGAATTGAATTGCTTCCTATATCTAGCACCAGAGTGTCAAGTGACAGTTGTAAGTGGAGGAGCCATAAGTTCCTTTGGAAAGTGCCGTAATATCAAGCTATCCATGGGAGAATATATATTGAATAGCCCAATGCTTTCCATTCCAATGGGTGGTGCTGATGTTGTACTAGGAGCCCAATGGCTACAATCCTTGGGTACAATAGCTTTTAATTTTCAAGAACTTTTCATGAAATTTTATTCTGAAGGAAAGGAAGTTGAATTAAGGGGTACCACAGGGAAACCAAGAAAGATAATCAGCTCTAATGGGATGACAAAGCTTCTAAAGAAAGAACAACAAGGCATAATTGCACAATTATGTTCTCTAATGGTTCCCACATTGAAATCATCTATTTCTGCAGATCTCCAAAAAGTCTTGGACAATCATTCCAAGGTATTTGAGACTCCCAAAGGTATCCCAGATATTCGTGATCATGATCGTGCTATTCAATTGATTCAAGGAAGTGTTCCTCCAAAAATCAGGCCTTATAGATATTCATATGCCCAAAGGAGTGAAATTGACCATATGGTTGCAGAAATTAGAAATGTTGGTATAATTATCCAACCAATTTGATAAACAAAGCAAGGGATGAATGGAAGAATGGCGAAGCAGGGTGGGAAATCATTCAAAAGTTGTTGAAGATCCCAGTTCCAATAATATTGCCAAAACTTGATAAGGAAGGAAAAATCATATTAGAACCTGAAGCATTCATAGAACTGAGAAATCGACAGCTACGAAATCGATCAATTTCAGAGTATCTCAGCAAGTGGAAGAACTTACCTACTAAATATTCCACATGGAAGGATGTGAATTTTATACAGAAGCATCAAGAAATACTCAAGCATTAAGGATAACACTTTTTTAAGGAGAGGGCATGTTAGATCCCTATACTACTAGTGTAACCCCTTATTGTTATTAGTACAACCCCCTTATTATACTTTTGTTCCCATGTAGTCCCCATATTGTTATTATTGTGCCCCATAGAAGCCCACTATTGTTATTATTATGCCCTTACATTATTACTGTTATGTCGGCTCTGATTATATTATGACCCCTTAGAGTCCTATGTATAGAAAGGAGGTCTTCTCATTTGTATCATCCAAGAATTGTTCATTTGTGTAATGTAAAGGAGGTTTCCCCCTAGAAGAGGCTTATTTCTAAGGCATTCTTCTATCTTTTCTATCTTTTTGTGAGCTGGTTTCATAACAATATAGGAGTCTAAGGGGTCAAAATATAATCAAATCCAACAGAATCATGATAATGTAAGGGCACAACAATAAAAATAGTGGGCTCCTATGGGGAACATTAATAACAATATGGGGACAACATGGGCACATCAATAACAATAAGGGGATACAATGCCAATAATAATGAGGGAATACACTAGTATTATAGGGACCTAACATGACCAATGTCAACTATTTTTGAAGAGTGCTCTTCATGATACTAGAAGAATAATTAATTCATGTGATATTTTGCATCTAGAGGAACAATGGGACCCATATCCATGCCATGAATTTGAGTTCTCTATCCACAATGAAATAATTGAAAGAATGGAAATCATTTTAAGCTTAAAAGATTCAAAGTTTTCATTTTTACTATAGAAGAGAAGAGTGACTGACCAAGAGTCAACTATTATGCAGAAACCATATTAAAATAGTGTCTTAGAAAAAAAAATGTGCTTGTACTATAAAATTACTTAGTGTTTGACATGAGACTCAAAACCAAAATTTGGATTTTAGAAGTATTTCACATGGATCAATGTTGGCCCAAAAAAAATATTAAATAGAGGCTAGTTTGGTATAAAAAATGCTACTACTACTTGAAGAAACGTGAGATGAACATTGCTAAGATTCACACTATTTATGGAAAAGGAATCTCTAAGCTCATATGCGATGGTAATATTGGATAAAAACTATTGATAAGTCTTAATATTGATGATGTTAACTATTTGATGCTTGTGTTTGAAAATACAAAAGGTTGTGGAAGTGTGGATGTGATCCCTTAGAAGAAACCCTATAGTTGGGACAATGGACTGCATTCCCCAACTATTTATAGGCTTATCACTTATCGCCTTAGGAGAAAAATTGCCATATGGGTTGGATCACTGGCACTTGTGGTGGCCTAATAATGGTTATGGAAGACTATAGAATCAATATTCCTTAAAATATAGGATTGAAGATCATGCTTCCCTTGTCACAATCTTTCATCTATCCAATACATACCTTCAACAAAAATCATTTGGATAACAATATGTGATCTCATGTGAAATCAAAATGGGAATTTCAAGAAGGGGGAAGTATGTGGTTTGACATATTTCACAACAATTATCCTCAAGATTTCTATGCATATATTGTGTCAGATCATGTCTACTATTGCATCAAACTTGATGAAAATTTTCATTTGCAGGTACCCAAGTTTTGTTGTAACTGAGCAATGATAGAGATTCCATCTTGCAAACATTTTTGTTTTGATGTTTCCTAGTTTTGCATGATGAATAAGCATGAAGGAAAGGACCATTGTATTCATGATGTGCTATAGTGGTTGAATTAACTCACTAATTTCAACTGGAAGCCTTATTTTGGCACATGCTACAGCAGGACCGGAAATGAATAAGCTGTATTGAGTAGTAGTTTAAATTTGAATAATATATTTTGGGAGTAAACTTGATTTCTTAGATTCATAGGAATTAATGCCTTGTGCTTCATTTTATAAGGGCCAAGATTTGATGTAGTGATGATATTTTTGTTAAACATGGAGGCCAGTTTCATATGTGCATGAAATTATTATGAGATTCTCATGCACTTCCACGAAGAACACATGTCCCCAAGTTGGAACACAACGTTATCCACCACTGAAGAGGGAATGCACATGTGATTTTCATCACATTTGCAGAGTATCATGATGATCCTAACATTCCAAAAGTTGGAAATATATAAAATCCATTTTCATCAAGGATAGTTATATGCACATGTTTGAAAACATCATAGCATATAAACCCATAGGAAATACCATCAGATACAACACTTATTTTAGGCCACATGTGGCAGATTTGTGAGCCCATCTCTTGGATGAGTTGTTTTACTCTCTTGACTATTATAAACAATAGTAAAGGTAATATAAACCAACACCCGTTTTGAACCTTATGATGCCAGACTCAAGGGAAAACCACAATTTTTCAAATTTGTTCCACAGGTTTTAAGAAATATAGGTATATTGCTGTGTATAGAATGCCTATGAATATTGTTTTGACATATGTAAAAGTAGAGGAAATGAAGAAATATAACACTCAACCCATTAAAATATATATTTTTTTACATGGCACATGCAAGAGAGAAATTCAATAAAGAAAGAAAGAATAATAAGGGCATTACTAGGGAAAGTGTCCAACTTAAGGACCATAGTCAAAAGGATGTAACACATTCATTTTTGATAAAAGATTGAAACAATAATCAATAAACTTATAAAGAAAGCCAACTATGGAAAATGCCCTTTTAAAAATGGTATCATATCTCACATCTAAACAAAGGTACAATAAACCACCGCTTGCTTTGAATCTTATTAGGCCAAACTTGGTGGAGAAGCCCATTTTTCATATATCTTGATGACAGTAGGAAAGATAGACATATTGGTGAGTGAAAAATGCTTATGAATGGTTGTTTTAGCATATATAAAGGTAGAGGAATTGAAGAAGAAAAAAACCCAACCTGTTAAAAGAAAATAACTAGGCTTACATAGTGCTTGCAAACACGAAATTCAATAAAGAAATAAAATGTCAGAAGGGGATTACTGGAGAAAGCAAACAACTCAAGGAGCATAGTAAAAATGATGTAACCCATGCATTTCTGATAGAAAATCCAAACAATAAATAGTAAACTTATATAGAAAGTCCACTATGGAAGATGCCTCTTTGAAAATGGTCTCAAATCTCATGTCTGAACAATTGTGAAGTAATAGTTCTGTACTGTAGACTTATGCATGGATATAATCCCTCTAAATCTGCATGTTTAGCCCCATTTTAGTGTTTTTTGAGTAACAGGTTATGGAGGTTCAGGAAATTGGATAGGCCTATTAGAATCAAAGCTTGGGATTTCCTGAGAACTTTTCTTATAAAAGTTCAAATCCAATAAATATGTGCAAAAACCTCCTTGTAATACAAAACATTAAAGCCAAAAAATACCTATTTTAGGTAAAAATCATGGAAGATCGGGCCTCATAGAAGGAATGGATATAATTGCATAACTTGTAACCCTTTCTTGCTGGTCTGGAAGGGTTTTTTTCTAGAAGCGCCTCACCTGTTAATGCTCCACCATGCTCCTCGAGGATAGTGGAGTTAAGAATCTATCTATGAATGTGTGCACTAGCTATTGCTCAAAGAACGATTTATCTGTTGGCCGAAAAGTGCCCCAAAATTCTTTAAGACCAAATCATTTGAGAAGTGCTTGAAATTTGAAAAGTTCCCACAAAATTGTTTGAAAAGTGCCCAATCAATGTCAAAAAACGACTCTCTAGTAATTTGATTTATGTAATAATTACATAATTTTAATGTGTTAATTAGGGTCTATTGATTTAATATTTATTAATTATTGAATTTAATTTAATTTAATATATTAATATATATTTATATAATTCAATATATATATATATATATAATATATATATTAATATTAATTATGTTGATAATATAAATATATTTGTTAGTAAAATATATAAATTAAAAGATTGAGATATATTTCCAAAGTTGTTATTCTATTTTTTTTATAAATAGAATTGACTAATTAAAAAAATGTCATATGAATAAGTGTCATATGAAATGAATTATGACTTTTTGGGAATGTGTTGTTGATAAGCCATGGTATTGACACAGACGATCATAATAATGCTATTTACAACTTAAAAATATCTATAGTAGAATGGAGATTAGTTAACCAACCTAGATTGATCTTAGATCTGTGTTATTTTTGCACATACCTCACACTCATTTTGCATTCAACTCCTACAATTATGCTACTCATACTTTTTTTTATTGCATCTTAAAATAGTAACTGTGCAACTACCTTTAATAACTCTTTTTAGTAATTACATTTCTATTTTTACATATTTCCATTGTAACTAACATGTCATAATTGGGTTGTATTATCTTGCACTGTACCTGCCCTCTAAACTTTAAATGGAGGAAAATTATCCTATCCAAGGGGGCTTTCCATAATGGTTACTAGGTTCATTTTGTGTAATAATGAGAGGTAGTAAAGAGAACGTAGAAATAATGAAAATGAATAACAAAAATAAGATAGGTTTGGTGTAATGAGTGGAAGGGATTCAAATGGGCTTATCTATTTTGAAAATGGAGTCATTTAAGCAATTCCAAATGGTAAATCAAGCTCTATAAGTATCTTAGAGATATGCCACCCAACTTTTTAACATGGTTCAACAATCAAATAATGAGAGAGAAAAAAACAAATTGATATGAACTACTTATCCCTTAACTTTGGTGATTGAATATTATAATAATGTGAGATGACTAATGCTCCTCTTCCTTCACAAGGTCAGATCAAATATTGACTAGATAAGAGCTCACCATACACATTTTTGAGACTTTGATACCATATGCATACAATCAACACATAGGCATACATATCTCTATTTTTTATTGATCTAGACACATGTTTACACTATTCATACTCTATTGCATTTTTACTATGCAATTGTTTCCTTACAATATGAGAGCCTTGAAGATTTTTCTTAACACATTGTGTGATCCTGAATTCTTTTAGGCAAGGTATTATAGTCAACTTTAGGGGTAGTGAATTATTTGGTGGTGGTATTTTAATAAGGATTGAACATTTATAAAGAAGTCTCATGGGACATGCAACCTATCAAGGGTTACTTCTAATTCATCAATGGCCCTTGCTTTGACATTAATGACAAACCTCTCAATACTTAACACATTCAAGCAACTCCTCAAATATTATAATATCGAGCCTCTTTTTCTACCTTATGTCATGCACAAAAGAGTACTCCTGATCTTCAACTTCAATCAAGTTTGTTAGACACTATCAGACAAGCTCCTCCAACCTTATAGTAGGGCCCTCCCTCCCCAAGTATAAACCTCCTTTTTCTAGTTCCTTGCCTATCTCTTATTGTTTTTTTATGGTTTAGTGTCCTTACATGAATCACCTCCTCCACCTTGGATCTTAGGGACAACCTAATTTTTCTCCTAGGACTCTCCTTCGCTCTTTCACCCTTGACGTTCTCCTTCATCCCTTCCCTCCCCTCTATTCCCCCTTCTCTCCCTTTTATTTATATTTCCTTGCTACCCTCCTCCTCTTTAGCCTCCTCCCTTGTTACAGCCTATGATGCTTTGCTCATCCTTTTGTTTCCCAATCGTCTGACTCATCGAACATCTATTTTTTAGACTTTGGTAGAGGGTTGGGGCCTCCTAGTGATAATCGTCTAAATGCCCCCAAGAGAGGGGGGAAATCATTTTTGTTAATGGCACATAAATATGAAAATTTTGAAATTTCCTCCAAGAAACAAAAATATATGCTTTTTCCCCTTAGAGATTCAAGGATTCAATCTTGTTCAAAATGAAAATATTATCCTTGAATTGTAAGGCCTTAGCCAACCCTATAAAAAAATGATCTATAAATAGATTAATCAAGTTCACTACCCTCATATTATCATTATACAAGAATCAATGGTAGAGGGGGAAAAGGTGATCCAATTACTATATAATTCTCTCCCTTAGGGAGTTTTTATCTAATGATACTATTGGCCATTTAAGGGGCCTTGTCATAGGATGGAAAGTTGGTTTCATTAGACTAAACAATGATTTGTCTATTCAATCAAGAATATTTGTTGATATTTAATCTAAGGTCCTTGACATGTATTTCTGTTGATTCAACCTTTACAAGCATTACTTTAGTAGATAAGATTTCTAGCTCTCTTTTGGAAAGCTTCCCTCCATTCACTTTGGTCACACTACTATCGAGGGAAATTCAAATTTCTCTTTGGGGAGCTTTGAAGTTTGGGATCCATATGATCAGCAAGGCCCTCTTTTGAAGTTCTTTATATATTTTTTTGACAACATTGACCTCTATGATATCCTCCCTACAAAGCTTATTCCAACCTAGCTTAATGATAGATGAAGAAATGTTCACATTGCAAAACAACTATATCATTTTCTTTTATTTGAAGATCTCTTGGACACAAATCTCTAAATTTTTCAATTCATGTAGAATTCAATATCTCTAAACATGTGAAATAGAAAATTGTATAACTCTTATATGGCCCCTTTGACTTGAATACTAAATTCCATTGACTAAAAATACTTCTTAACATATTAACCACTCAATCTTGCATGGTTAACCTCCAGTATTAGAGTTGCAAGTGCAAGTTCTTCACTAGCCTCCCAATTGACACCTTCATCCATTTCAATTATATGTGCATGTAGTCCAAAGGTCCTCTTTGCAATTTTAGGAGAACTAAATATGTATAGGAGAGAAGTTATAATATAAACTTAAACAATACGAAAGGTAAAATAAAACACCTATTTTTAGACTATCCAAGATGAGAATTTATAAAGGAGAAACTAGGATCTCATCTTATTTTTTATATCATTGGTAAAATGAACATGGCTTGATTATTCAATATCTCTTGTAATTGAACTAAAATTATGTATAGGATGAATAGTTACAGGCAATAATTCCCATAAATTATCACGATTATTATGCCACGTATTGATATCTTTAATTTCATAAATATTTTCATCATATCTAATAGATAAAATAACCATGACTTTAGGTAGAACTTTTGATGGCTTTTACTCATTGTTAACTAGATTTATTATTTATTTTTGGCTGAAGTTGAAAAGGGGAACACAAAATATTTAATAAATGAGATTAAAGATTATTTGAAAGGTGTTACTAATCCTATGGCTTGAGGTTTTATATCTGTAACACCCTCAACCCACATCTACCCAAGTGATTGGCCAACCAAGGTAAATATGTGACAAGAGGCCATTATAATGGGATTCAACCTCCTAGGTGACCTTAAGGAAGTGGAATCGACTGAAACACACCATATATACCTTCCAATCAACAAAAAAACTTGGATCCATCCCAACCACTCAAGTAACCATCCCCTCATACCAACTGAAGTTTCAGACCATTAAACCCAAGACACTCCCTTGATATGGACATGCATGCATCCAGGAGGCTCTAGATGCTCCCACAACATGGGCATGCATGTATCTGGGGACTTTTCTCCTCATACCTATGCCTACAACTCTAGGATGTGTGCCACTTTTTCAAGCCCAGAGCCCATGTCACTGCCCAGAACTCAATGAAACTTTCGAAAATGAATTTACATAACATAACGATGATGCATTTGCAAAAACAATGAGAAGGTCTAGACTGGACCCCTACTAGCCATGCCAAGAATTTTGTCAAATATGTCACAATTATGTAATCTACAGGTCTTAAATGCAGAACTGAGCATAAGGGTCTCATATTTATATGAGAATCATTAAGAAGCATTGGTTCCTCAACACATTAGCTATAGTTTCATCCATTAGGCCATAGATACATTATTCATTCATTTGCAAGTAAAACATGATGAGAGCCATACATAGGCACTATCATATTACATGTTCATGACCAACATAATAGAAACATAAATACCAAGGAAACACAAACCATATAATCTGCATATAAACCGGTATAATACTGATGAAATAACAAGGAGAAATAACCTCATATTAATGATGAAAATGCCAACCAGGTTCAAGACTTCCATGAACCACCCAACCATAGACATGGCTAAGCCAAATAACTCTTCAAACAGTCACCCCCATGCCATATTCTAAGCATGAATGTGGGACTCAAACCAAAAGAACCAACCAAGTCATCCTGAGGCTAAACCACCTCACCCTCATCAATAGAAATGAGGATTTACCGTAATACACACCAGATCACTAGGCCAAAACATGTAATAATAGGCTTTACCATGATCTCCACTAGATCACTACACCAAAACAAGCATGAGTGCCACCAGATTTCTCCACCTACACCATGAGGATTTTTCTTGTCTCCTAGTCTCTCATGCTTTACGTAATCCAAATTGGATCACTAGGTCAAAAGAAGCATGGATGCCACCAGATTTGTCCACCTACACCATGAGGAATTTTCTTGTTTCCTAGTCTCTTATGCTTTACTGCAATCCACATTCCAGTTCAGGGATCACTAGGCCATGTGTTATTTCTTTTGGAGATCCACCTCACTCAACTTTGATTCCATTTGGAAATCTATCTCAACCAAAACATGAGAACCCCATCACATCATGGCTATTTGGAAATGGTAAGGCTAGGTTAAAAACATTGTCACACCTAGAAAAATCCATGCCATAATAGAAAATAACCACATGAAATACCATGCATTGCAAATATGGGAAGGAAAACACACATGCAAATTGGTACATGCAAAGAATCATGTTGTAGCTGCTTGATCTTGCTCTTCCTTGCTTAGTCCTTCCTTCCTCTTGATTTCTTTACCTTTCTTGATCCAATGCCAAAGTGCTCCAAGAAAACTCTAAGTGTCCAAGCGAGAGAGAGAGAGAGAGAGACAGAGAGAGAGAGTAATGAGAAAGCTCCAAAACTAAACTGACAAAAGATTACACTGACCAAGCTTACCCACTAATCCTTAGAAGCCTTTTTATTAATGAGGCCTCTATTTGATTCATTTTCCATTATTTTCGTTCATTTTCCTCCTCACATGCAACCTGTGACCTTTCACCTTCCTTTTCTCCTAATTTCCATTATTTTCATAAATAAATTCCACTAAATGCCATTGTGTCTTTCTAAATCATTTTCCATTTCCTTTGACAATTTCCATTAGCCATAATAGCCAAAATGAACACTTGCTATGATATTTTTTTCCCAACATTCAACTTAGAATACGTGTCCCGTGACGATGGTATTATATATTTTTACATTGATTTTTAACTAGGGCTATTATAGAACCTTCCCCCTTGGGGGAAAATGTCCTGGGTGTTCAATGGCACCTATAACCAACAAGACTGCTGAAAAAAATCATACTTCCCATGGATCTTTATAACACAACTCATTGCAGTATTTACAATGACCACTGCCGAAAAATGACAATCATACTATTTACTAGAGCTTTATAACAAAACTCGTTATGGTATTTACAATGACCACATATAACAATATACATTTTCTTCAAATAACAAATAACCATACTATCTATGGATATTTATAAACTAGATCGATACAATATCTACAATAATATATACGTATACACATTTTCTTCACCAAAAAATAAAAGAATATGATGCATGTATCAATCAACAAGGGAATCCAGAGGCTCACACCTCCACCCTCAAAAATAGTACAAAGATTCACCTCCTTCCCAGTGAAAGCTGCATCCAATGTCCAACACTACAATTTGGTGCCACTTTTCCTCTCAGTGAACTATTACTGGTTCATTGTTCTAGGGAACACTCCCAATGTGCATTTGATTCCATCTGACAATGCTAATGAACAAAACAAATCCATCCCTGACCTTCCCTTCTCTACTACATAGTCCCTTGAGCAATCTGATCACCCCTTCTATGCAATCACTCACCTTCCAAGTTCCACGACATCCCCTATCCCGGACGATCCATCCCTTGGCAAGGCTTCCTCGCATTGGAAGGTCAAACAACTAAGGCACATACCTGCCTCAAAAACATCATACTGGTCATAACATTCTCATGGAAATCAATGGAAACTATTGGGTACCAGTGTCCCACAATGGCCCTACTCCTCAATGTTTTACCAACATACTATTGCCTATTCCAATTCCTTTTGTTTTTGTTACTGATTCTTGTAGTCAGTTTCAACCGCCCAACCAGGAGTTTCCCATGCTTTCCTATACCAAGAACATAAATTCCATTAGATGTAAAATAAATTGAAATAAATTCACATCATACCTCATTGGTAGCTCGTCAATAAGGTACACTTGCAATCCTATTTACTTCCTGTGACTGTTAGGTCCCTATAATAATACACCAGGAACTAACCCTAGAGAAGTAAGAAATGAATCCGATCATATCTTGTAATGCATTGGAAGAAATTACCACTCTTAAAACACTCAATATAGAAGGATATATCAAGAAGAAAAAGGTAACAATATTGATTGATTCGGGTAGTGCCCATAATTTTATTCGTTGTAAGGTAGCCAAGGAATTGAATTGCTTCCTATATCCAGCACCAGAGTGTTAAGTGATGGTTGCAAATGGAGGAACCATAGATTTCACTGAAAAGGGCCATAATATCAAGATATCCATGGGATAATATGTATTGAAGAGTCCAATTCTTTCCATTCCAATAGGGGGTGTTGATGTCATACTAGAAGTCTAATGGCTACAATCTTTGGGTACAATAGCTTTTAATTTTTAAGAATGTTTCTTGAAATTATTTTGGGAAAGAAAGGAAGTTGAATTAAGGGGTATCGTAGGGAAACCGAGAAATATAATCACCTCTGATTCCATTCTTCAAACCATCCATCTTTGCTTCCATTTCATTTTTGGTTACTCTTTGCGAGAGTGAAATTTGTTACACTTGGTCTTGTAATTTTGATATATCATGTTGCATCTCTTCCTCTTCTTCATGTGTCATAGTAGAGATTTTGGGTTGCTTACTAGGTGTTTCCATTTCCTTTCTTAGATTCATCAATTAATGGTAATTATGCTTCATAATTCCCTTTGAATAATTTCAAACTACTTTCTCAAACAAGGCTTATGCAAATTAAAAAAAACTACACACTTTTTCTTTTCCATTTGTAAGAGCTTGATATTGAATCTTATGTGTCTCTATAATTTAGGATATGAAAGGTCTAAAAATTCATCCTATGGTATCCCTTTGAGTCCTAATTCCAACCCCACAAGTCTGATCGAGATTGGAGTCTCCGAGAAGGAGTTATGTCCAAACTCCCACGATGACTTGATTATAGACTGGCTCAGTTGAGCAAACTTGTACGAAGTGTCATGCATCACTATTTCGATCTTCTTACCTAAAAACAATACCCAAAAAATTAAAGTCCGTCCTCTTTCTTTTAATTTTTATGAAATTTTAATCCGATGCTTAGAGAGAAAGTTATGACAATTTTTCCAAGGTCACCTATTTGAGATCAAATTCTAGAGCCTGCAAAAACCCTACCTATCTTGGCTCATATCTCCTAAAATATAGAGAGATAAGATCTGAAATTAGTACACTAGGTTAAAAAAAAATTCATCTCAAATGGGTTTTAATTTCAACGTTTGAAGTTTCATATAAAAAAAGTTATAGCGTAAATTCCATGATGACCTGTTTGAAGTAGAAAAATGCTAGAATCCAAAGCTTTGATACTAAATGTTATGCAACCAGCTCACAAAATAGAATAAGAGATAGATCAACGACTTGAAAATTAACCTCTTATAGGGGAAACCTTATTTACATTACACAAATGAACAATTAAAGGATGATACAGATTAAAAAAACCTATTTTCTATATATAGGAGTCTAAGGGGTCACAATATAATCAGAGCCGACATAAAAATAATAATGTAAGGGCACAACAATAAAAATAGTGGCCTTCTATGGGGAACAATAATAACAATATGGGGACAAAAGGGGCACAAAATAACAATAAGGGGCTACAATGACAATAATAATGGGGGAATACACTAGTATTTTAGGGACCTAACAGTCACAACTCAAACCAACTTCTTTGATCAAATCATTATGTATAAACATATCACATATGGTTAGCTCTAAATGAAACCATCATAATCAAAATCATGAATCACATGTAACCATCATAAACCAGAATCATAGATCACATATAACCATAACGAAACATAATCATAAATCACGTGCATAATAAAACTGAAACAAAATACTGATACTTATCCTCTAATCAATCCTTAGCTTCTACCTTTTTCTTTATTCTGTCCACACACTGGATTGGTTTCCACACTTGACAACACCCAGTTCCTTCTCTTCAACCATGTGCAGATACCCATAGTGTACATCCCACTCATACAACCACATATGACATACAACACCGCGCATTACATTTACCTACACCTGACATACAACTCATACACCTACACCCAATGTACAACACAACAAAATACATATGCCTACATCCAGTGTACACCACCACACAATACATACACATACATCTAATGTACAACACAATACATATACGTACATAAAGTAGAACACAATGAATACACATGTCACAATATCACAACTACACAATGCACATGATAATACTACATTCCCACAACACATCATGTAGGTCATTGCGCATAATACCACATGTACACTAGTACCATATGTACAACATGTACAATACCACCTATTCACAACACCACCTGCACAACATGCACACAAAATTACATGTAAATGACACCTCTTGCATAATGTGTACACACTGCCACATGTACACCGCACCACCTGTACAATTTGTACACAAACCACATGTACGGAATACTGCATGCATGACATGTACATGACATCACATGTACACAACATCACATGCATAGAATGTACACAACACCACCTCCACAAAGCACCACATGTACAACATGTAAACAACACCACGTGCATAAAACATCACATGTATAGTCATGAACACAACACCATATGTACATGGCACTGCATATATAACATGTACATAACATCATATGTACACAACATCGCATGCGCACAACATCACATATGCAACATGAAAACATATGCACAACAGTAGTACCACACAACCAAAACCACACTATCTTTACCAAGCAACCTTGCTTCTAGTGTCTTATCCATGGTTGTACTAGCATGTCACAGAATACACTGCTTTCATTTTGTTGATGTATCCCTCGGCCTAGCCTGTCCATAACATAAACATACTATAATAACATAACATCAAGTCATATCCACATGATACTGGCCTCATAGATTTGTCAGGGCTAGTCTTCCCAATTGACTCCTCGTAAGACTAGGAACCTCTTCATGCCATTCACCTGCATAAGAAATCATTCCTCCACAAGAATGATCCTTGATGACCTTGTTAGGCAGTGACACACACACACACACACACACATATATATATTAGCATATTCATGATCCTGTCAGATAACAATATTCATACTATATACATATAAGCATCAACATAAAATAATAATGATCTAGTCAAAAAATGAAATTCATACATATATATATTAGCATAAACATGATCACAACATAATTACCGAATGTCATAAGGTCAAGGTTAAGATAACTCCCTTTATCCGTGCATAACCTACACCACATTAAGCACAACTATTCCCAACATAGCCAAGGCATCTAATGCCTCAAATCCATTTACTTCACCTTTCCTGTTACCTTTCTCATGACACTTCCATTGTCCATTTACACCAATGGACCTAACCAATCCAACTGATTGTCATATTCTTACCTTCAACTTCCCTTACTCATGCACCGAGCTTCATTCGGGTCTTACATTACCTGCCAGGTTTCATTCAACTCTCCCTGAGCTCCATTAAATTTCCTCCTTCCCAACCAATTCCCAAGGCTCAAACATAAAAGACAAGAACAAGAAACAAATAAAACAAACACAAAGAACCAACAATGATACGCCACTGCAACCAAAGTGGCATAGCTATGCACCATACATAAACAAGTTGGAATTGAATGCAACAAATCACAAAATTCCAAAAGCACAAGACTAACAAAAAAAACATGACTCAATCCCCATGATGTCTAGTGTTGCCAGGTGAAAGCTCAACCTGAGCCTTCTTTAAGATTTCATGGCAATCTCTTTTTCCATGCAATCCCCTACATCATACTGCCAAAAACACATAAATGTCAGTGTATAAATAAATATAACAATGTACCTGTTAGCTTACATTGTTATTCCAAGCACATTTCCTTGTGGATGAACACACCTATGCTATCTCTCAAGGGGCTCCAATTCCATTGACATATCTAGATATAACTAGACACTAACTATTAAACCTATCAAATACATGTCCATGATTATAACACATAATCACATAATTTCAGATGAAATTAAGGTTAAGGAGACTTCGTGTATGCAAGGCACTCATTTGTTTGGAAATAGCATTTCCAAACATGGCCAAAGGAATTCTCACCCAATTCTTTTCTTTTACCTTTACCTTACTACAATTGAGTGTTACTATGTACTATCACATCACCCAGCTGTTAGTTATATAAAAAAATCAACTATTACCTTGTCAAGATGATACAAAGCATGTTGCCCTACAACTGCTCATACATGTCAGTCTCATGTTCCAAAGATCAAGACCACATATCTATTACTTGGAAATCAACCTTCACCAAGTCTAACAACCATTTCATAATACAAATAAACTCACATTCATCTTTCATAATACATAATGTTACACTCAAGTACATATCGGCTATCTCAACACATATGTGTTAGTACGACCATCTTAAAACAAGATAATTTCTTCATGCAATCTTACAGACACATACTCATATCATGCAATTAATCAAACATTCAAAGATAGATAGACAACGTAATAGACACCAAAACTCAAACACCAAATAGAAAACATAATCAAATAGTCAAGCACCAAATATATGACATAAGAGAACTCATACCTTAATGTGTCTCAGGGGAGGTTATATTGTCTACACAATCAATCTAGATTAGCACGATATAAATTCACAACATATCAACTCAACCATAAATAAGGTCATGATATCCATAACAATAACTAGCTAACATGTTCACATGCTAAACTCATAAACAATTTTCATTCATGCATAAAAATCACATATGCACCACCAGTCTAGATTAGTATGACATAATATCACAATGTATTAATTCATACCTAAATGTCATAACCATGATCATCTGCATAGGTCAATTCAAATTAGCACAAAACATAATAACGTCAAGATATTAATGTAATAATCCATAATTATCAAGCTAACTATCATATAACAACAAGAAGTTAACCTATAACATACTCATCAACAACATATAACATAACCATCAAGTTATCTAACATAAAACAACAATAGAAATGCATACAACCACATGTTACTATCATTCATGACTATTCGACACATGTGCATATGACTACACTAACCAACTACCATTTATCATATATGTAACCATAATAATAATAGAATGAAAAACATATAAGTAACCCTAGTGCTTACAATAACCATGAATCAAATACTTGGATGCCAAACATACAAAATGGTATGACGATATTGTCTTATCCCAAATTCTAGTGCTGTAACCTCACTAGATGATCTGCATCTCTTGCTCTATCTCTGCCAACACATTAACATCATAACATACCAATATCATCATGATGACCTAATTGCATACAATGACCTTATGCACAATAATTTTCACCATGAAAATTCATACATAACAACATATAGACACCAACATGCATAAAAAATGCATATACGACCATACACTCGTGATGACACATCCCACAAAACCATCAATATTCATATGGCGACACGAGTACAACCATGATCACTAGTACAACCATGATCAACGCCATGAAAATGAAACAAGAACATGGAATATAAGCATAAGGAAAACATATGAAACTCACACAAATTCATGACCAACACACTGTCCATCCAATCCGAGGGGTGAAACATGCTTTGATTCCACTATGTGGTATCAGATATACCCAAAGAGAACAGAAACTAGGCATCACCCAAAGAGAATGGAACCATGTTTTGATACTACTATGTGGTATTAGATATGACCTAATGAGAGTGAAACCCGCTATGATTTCCACTCCGTAACACCCTCATCCCACATCTACCCAAGTAACTAGCCAATCGGGGTAAATTGTTGAAAATAGCAACAAGAAATGCTAAAAATAGAAGTTCTAAAATTAGCACTACTATAAAAAGCATTTCGGGATACATTCCAATTTTAGTTAGCCCTTGAACTAAAATTGAGAATTAAATTTGAATTTGATCTTAGCATTTGTTTGTAAAATAATTAATTAATTCATCTTGAGTTAATTAGTTTTAGGAAATTAAACATGAAGTCTATGTGAAGACATGCAACAGTTTCTCCATTTATTGAGGAAGTTATCCCTTGATTAAGGAGATCAAGATGAGTTGTAATTTGAGTTGTAATTAGTTAGCTTAGTTATCTGAGTTAAGTCTAGTTAGATTAAGTCCAGTTAGATTAGTTCCAACAGTTTGTGGAACTTATTGTGAGTTCAATTAGTTAATGCATGCATGCATGTAACTGCTGCACTTTAAATAACTGAATATTCTCTCATAAATAACTCATGCATGTTAGTTTAGTTAGAGACCCAATTGAGATTAGGTGATGGGACAATGTACTATTAGTTGTAGGAATATTCCATTGAGGATAACTCTTGCATGCAGAAGGAATTCATTCCTTGGAGATTGCGCAGTTACTTTTGAGTTTGATGAGTTGGGTGAATGGAACATTCGCATAGGTGGCAACATTGGACCCCAGGAGAAACTGCGCAAGGAAATAGGAGGCTTGGAGGGCTGAGGGAAGGTATATGTTGTGTCTATTCAGTCTGTGAGCTGTATTGAGGGATTGTACTGAGAGCTGGATAGCTTGTGAGCTAAAGCTTTGTGTAATCCATTCATATTTCCACTTGTATGATATTACAAAGATCGGGGTTTTTAGCTAAGGCTTTCCCTAGAGTATTCTTCTATGTTCATGTGTGATTGCTTTC